>JAOSBP010000205.1:32013112-32027394 GCA_027563825.1 Erythroxylum mucronatum
CACGATACCTCGAGGTATCAGCCTGAGTAACTCGAGGTATCTGCAAAATACCTCGAGGTATCGGTCTAAATGAGTCAAAATTTTGGTTGGGAAAGTTCTTTGTTTTGAGGTTTAATCAAAGCAGTCAGGGTCTAAGTCCCAAGTAGTATAGGCTCACCACTAAAGTGAGTCATCAAAGAGTGTCAAGTTAAGGTCTAAGCAAGGCAAGTGTCTCAGGAATGGGCTCCAGCCGGGCTCACCTCCCGGGACAGTCGGGCTACGGGAGCGGGGTCCGACATTTGATGATTAAGTTGATTTCAATTTAGTTCATTAATTTTGAGAATGGATACCTGATTTGCATTATGATACTTTATGTATAATTTGTACATGCGTTAAGTTTAATGTGAATTCTTTTTTAACATTTTTGTTACCCATAATGTAAAGAAAAGAAAAGAAAAAGTAGTGTATGAATAAACGAGTATAAATAATTTCACTCCGTTGGCTTTGTATTATAAAAAGGTCAAAGTTAAAAAGTGGTGCTAGTAACCATTTGAGATGGTGACTTAGTTAAGTGACCTGGGGTATTCATAACAAGGTGCTTACTCTCGCATCAAAAGGTTACGTGACTTTTCAAACAAGCTTCTAAATGCTCTTAGAATGTTTAAATTTACTATTTTATTTTTAATAAGAGATATAAAAGTGTTAAAGTTTTTAACATTTTTTTTTCTATATGTTCACTTTATACATTAAGCAGAATGGTGTGAATTGAGTTAAACTTTGAAGAATTGTTGATTTAATTGGATTGATTTGTAACTTCATGCAAGTAACTAAATGTTTCACATTTCAATGAACTTTGTAGTTGAATGAATAATGAAGAATCTTGATGAATATCCTATTTGTTTTATGTTTTTTATAGTTGTTTCTTATTAATTTAAGAGTAATGAAATTGATTTTCTTGAGAACTGGCAAAGGCTTAAATGTGGGGGAGTTTGATAAATGCTAAATATACTATATTTCTAATCTTATATTTATTGCATTTTACTTGTTTATTTGAGAGATTCTTATTGTTTTTTATACTTATTTTGTTTCTATTGTGTTTTTGTCTTATTTCCTTTATGGATAAAAATGATAGGAATTAGTTCAAAATCAAGACAAAAAAATTGGAAGAATTGAATCTATTTTAACAATTGTTCGTGTAAGTCTACACTACCATGTGGGTGTTTGTGTAGCTCTCTAGGACCATATTTCTTTGCGATTTTCAAAGATTTAAGCAAGATTGAGGGACATGATCATGCATACAGCCATGTATATCATTGATTCCACTCCAGAAACCCTAAATTCGAGCTATAAATGGATATAACGAAGAGAAAATAGGGGGAAAAAGGGAGGTTAATAGGAGGCTCAAGAAACATAAATTGATGGCCTAGAATGATCAACAAAATAAAGAACAAGGAAACATATTGGGGTAGATTTTCGTCAATCTAAAGTGGATTTCATGAAGATTAAAACGAATATCATCATGTTTCTTTTAGTTTTTTGGTTTTCCTTTAGTCTTGATGTTATGATTAGGCGTTAAACTTTTGTTGGTACTTGGATTAGGAGTTAAACTTTTGTTGGTACTTAGATTAGATGAACCATTAGATAAAACTTATAGTGATTTATTTTAACCTAATTCATTTTTTAGTTTCATTGAGATTCAGTAATGTATTTTTAATTATTCTTGAATTAATACTGCTAGCATATTATTTCATGTATGGTTTCATGTAATTGAGATTAATAAATCTTTTTTTATGAATGGATCAACCATAATTGAAAGGAGTTACTTGCAAACCTAGAGATAGATTGACATAAATCTTCTAGATTAGGGTTAAACCTAAAAGTGAAATTGACAAATTAATTAATGCAATCTTCAAGGTTTTAACTAGAAAGAGATTTCAGTTAATCAATTGACGATTAATTGTTAATAGTCTTAAAAAATATTAATAAAAGATAAGATTTTTCACGGTCTAATAAATTAAAGATTAATTTAGTTAGGTAAAATCATGATTGCACGAGAAGTCCTAGGGGATTCAAAATCCAGGTACCAATGTCTTCTTTAATTATTTCTTAGTTTAAACTTCATTTTAATTAGTTAATTGTGTTGATTTATTTTAGTTAATTGTTTTAATTTTTCATTTGATTTATCTTAAACTTTATAGTTGGTTAGGCTAGATAATAGAAAGACAGTAAGTACTAGCAATTCTAACCCTCGTGGAATTGGCCCGTACTTGCTAGTGCTAGCTACAACTACATCATATACTTATGCTTTAAAACATAAAAATTACATTCCACACCAAATTTATAAGAACACTATTTTACACCTACTTTTCTGTTCATTTCTAATAGGAAACTACTTCATTGACATGAAAACATAATAGTTCATAGAACTTGTTTGAAGCATTTAAATTTAACACTACAAAAATTGAGTTTAGACCGAGTTGCTCGTAGTGTGTCTCACTACACCAAATTTATGAGAATACTATTTTATGCCTACTTTACGACTCATTTCTAACAGGAAACTACTTCATTAACCTGAAAATAGAATAGTTCATGAATTTCGTTTGAAACAGTCAACTTTAACACAAAATTTGTCTGAAGCAACCAAATTTGGAAATGAATAACAAAACCATGGAGTAAGCAAGTTGACACATGGTTTTACAAGTTAAATGAGTAAACAAAACATGTTCAAATTCGTATTCATATTCCACCACCCATTATTCCAGAAGCTTCAATCCAACAATGCTGACAATCATAGAAACAAGAAGAGAATATTCAATTTAAGTCCAAATTATATTCAATTTAAGTCCAAAATATTCAATTTCTTCACCTACACTTCAAACCGTGCTTGGCAAAAAAATTAACACCATTATAAAAAAGAAGAAGAGCCAAGTAAGCTTATTTGTTCTTCCCCGCATGTTTTTTTTACCTATGGTGAGGGGGCATAGGTGAGGGAAGCACCAAGTAAATGGAGCAGAGGTGAGGTGAGCACCAAGTAATCAGCTACTAGAAAGACTATGTTAAAGAGGGGGCACTAAACATTGTCCAAAGAGAGAGCACTATATTGGTCCACTGGAGTATAGCTATAGAGGGAGGATTGGAGAGTGAGGAGTTGAGCTACCGAGGAAGACTATAAGAGGAATTATAGATTAATTAAAATTAATCTACAATGTTTCGAGGAAGAACCTAAGAAGAGAACTATCTAGTTATTGAAACAACATTGTTTTACTTACATAAAATGATATCAATTCAAAAATTAAAACATGTGACAGTTCAGGTTCTCGAAATTAAAAAAAAAAACTTGAACGGACTCAAATTTCAGTCAAATTGAATCAAGCTTGTTAACTTTGAGTTAGGCTTATCGAGACAATTTTTTTCGTTTCTACATGAATATAAAATGAAAGGACTTTGCAAATTAGAAAAATGATAGATGGATACTTCAAAAAAAAAAAATCAATAGCATCATTTTGAAGACTAAAATACGTTTGTCTAGACTTACTAGTAGCTATTTGCTAGTGATTAGTAACATTATGTTTAAAAGTTCAAATCACTAGCCATCATCTTATTTTATCTAAGAATGATATATTGTGTTATGAACTCAAAATTAATACCTATTTTCTTGCATTATACCATAAATTTAAGAAAATTCATGTCTTGAGTATGTTTTTTTATGATAGTAATTGTGAAATAATCTTTAATTGTGTAATTTAAGACATATATTATCGTATGATGAATATCTCAAATTATTTAATTAAAATAAATTAAAATTATTTTATATTTGAATTTAATTATATAAATATGTATAAATTTATTTAATTATATTAAATGTTCATATCTTTTATTTTAAATAATCATAAGATTAACTAATTTAATAATAAACGTTGAAATGTTAAAATGATCTAAATTAAAATTTAATATTAGTATATCATACTATAATAAGGATAAAATAAAAATGGGTAATAAAATCAAATAATTTTTTTAGTTTTATTACAAATTTTAATTTGTTTAATTTCAATTTTTATTACAAATTTCAACTAAACGTATATTTATTAAGAGAATAAAAATCAAAACAAAAATGAAAACAGCACAGTGAAATGAAACAGGCGTAATTCTTAGCTAACTACAACCTGTCTTTTCCCATTTGATGTAAGTGCTACAAATTGGCCTCGTAAAAACCTGGATATCCTCTCGATTGCAATTTTCTCCTATCCAACGTCTCCTTTTCCCTGTCATGGACAATCAAACAACTTTCGTTAATCACACACTCCTAAGAAAAAGCTAGGCACGATTCTATTGCCTTCTGCCTATTATTGAACCTGACTGTAATGTTTGTCAACATCTGGATCAAATAATGCAACACGGATTTGCATATATCCCAATCACTTTAGAAGCATCAAGCTTCACCATCAAAGTGAGTACTTCCATTGAGAAGAAGCCATTCATACTGTTGAACCAGGTAACATATTTCATAACCATAACATGAACTCACCATTCCTTCTGATATAATATTCATTATGATTATAAGAACAAGCATGTCATGGACACAGAGAGTAGGGCCTTAACACAGTGTCTCAATTTCCTCGAGAGAGAGGGCGACCCATGAGGGACATGTCTCCTAGTGCACGTCCATTCCTTCTCTACCTTGCGGTTTTGTTGGATCTTTAGTGTTTGTACTCTTTATCTGTCTCTCTATATTTAAGATCAACTTAATTATGGACATTAAGCCATGGGATGATGTGTTGGGACGTCGCATGTACCTACTACACTTTTTCTAGACAAATTTGTGGAAATACTCGAGCTTGGGGATATGAAATCTTGAGCTTGCACACATGACACACCCAAAAAAGGCTACGATAATTGATACGCATACAATATGAGAACAGGTCATCTATATCCAAGGACGCAAGAACCAGCTGGAAGGAGTTGAAAGACTCTGATTGGTGGTACATGCAATGGTTCATTTATACCAAGAGCCCTCTTTCTGGGGCTTTTAACAGTACTCCAAACTATACAAATTCTTCCATCCTCTGAACTCCTTTGCTTTCACGCCAAGATTCTACTCAGGAACACAAATATAGAGACATGGGGATGTGGGTGTGCGATCCGAGATGGGACCACCATATTATCCGCACAAGTAATGTTCATTCATGTGGGCATATTTGTAGTTTGTGTACTTCGAAAATGGTTAGGTAGTTTTGTCTAGCTGAACTAGTTTGATTTTCCATTAGACCAAAAAGAAAATGCGAAAACAAGGCATTTTCTTGCCAATATAGCATCAATCCATTGGCAAGGTGAAAGAGTTGAGAAAGAATTGTATACTGAACCAGTTGTGTAACTATTGTTTTGTCATTGAGAGACAAAATTGGAGTTCAATCACAAGGAGTATAGTGTATGCTAACAATGCTATTATTGGCTAGACTATCCTTCCAATTACTTTACTGCTATAAAATGTCGCATAATCAACATATCTCTCTTCCGTAGTAGGAGGGCAGGTTAGGTAGGTCATGTGAAGCAGATTGAAATTCTTAGTCTCTTTTAAGTCCTAAAGTTTTACAAGAAATTCAGTCACAGGTGTAAATTGGCAAAACTAAATACAAAGAAAGGAACAAAAGTAAATAATAACAACAGTACATCAATGGGGCTAATTTTAACGAATTTCATGTGTTTAAACTCTCGTTTATCTTTACTTGATTAAATAAGGAAGGTTATAGAATCGCTTTAAATGGATTTCAACCATGTTTGACTTGTTCCCTAGAGAGATGGGACTTGTCAACTTCCCACCTTACAGATCCTGATTCCTGAGCCTTGTAATTTACTAGCTTACTTGACTCATGACCTAAATTGGGTTTCAACAAGGAGAACTTGTGAAATTGAATTTTGAATTTGAAGATTTAGTGTATTTTTAGTTGAGTCTGTGGAGGATAAATTATAAGTATTTTTTTTCACCGCAATAGTTTTTTTAAAGAAAAATAAGTGCTTGGTTGTAAAATGAAAAAGCACTTTTTTCATCGCAAAAGTTTTTCTTAAGAAAATTAAGTGTTTAGCTGTAAAATGAAAAAACACTTTTTTAGTAGATATAGTTTTTTTGGCAGCTAAAATACAGCTTTTTAAGAAACTCAAATTTGAAGCTTTTCAAAAAGCGATTTTTCAGATCAATTAATGAGCCTATTTTTTAGTCTCTTTTGCCCTTATGTTTACATATAATTTCCACAATACCCACAAACTCATCATCACGTTTATTTTGAAAATTATATAATATTATTTAGCTTTTTTATATGTTTTAATATTTATTTTTGATATTAATTTTACTTATATTATAATCTGTATAAAAGATTTGTTTAGATATATTTTTATTTATGTTTTATATGATTTAAAATTATATAATAATTAATATATTGTGCTTTGCATATTGTTTAACATACTTTAAATAATATTTATATGTATAAGTAATTTTTATTACAAAATAAAATATAATTAAAATTAAAGTACTTTTTATTTTTATATTGCTAAACAGTCTACTGTATGAAATTTATTCAAAAAAAAGTACTTTTTTAAATAACAATTAAACAGTCAACTGACTACCTAAAAAAGCTCTTTTAAAAGAAATTCTACTTACAAAAATTTTATTAATATAAGCCTATCTAAAAAGACAGTATGAAAATATATCTGCCTTTCTCCGTTTTATCTACCATTTCTATCACAAAGGAGACCAATCTAGATACGCCATCTCTAATTCAGGCACTGATAGTGGGGTTCCATTCCCCACTCATGATCCCTCCCTCCCACCATCAAATATGATATTATATCATACCCAACATCAAAAAATGGTGGAAGCAGGGCACCACCTCTGTTTCGACCACCTTTTAATCATTAGAATCAACCGGTAATCTTCGTGCTCCTGCTCTTTCTAGGCCCACTGTGGGTGTCACTATGCTCCCATCCCCATTTTAGTCTCCTACTCTGAGCTTCTTCAACGGTGGGTGATGGCTAGGAGTGCCTGGTATCTGACACATTGTAACTGGAGCGGAGCGGAGCAGAACTGAGCCAATAATGGGATGTCAGTGTCACCAAATCGGATCTGAGGGAGGCGAGGAGTGTAGTCAGATTTATTAGGCAGCAGCATGTGTTTGCTTACAAATTCTGACATGTTTTTTGTGCTATGCACAAAATTCAACGACAAAGCTTTAGAATCACGCCCTCGGACTTCCATTTTTGCAGTTGCCACCACTTCTTTTGGTATGCCAACCGCTATAGGTTTATAGTCTACGGCTCACATTAAATGCTGCTAGGTAATGAACATTTATTTTTAGAAGTATCAAATCTTTCTGTTTCACTTATAATCTTTTTATCATATTATATTAAATTTTATTCTCATTACAGTATTTTTATCTTATTTTATTAAATTTTATCCACACATTTATATAAATCTCACGTAATTGTATTAATGAGATTTAATAGAATAGAGTAATTGGAACATAAGATTTGATGTAGATCTGCAGTACATATAACTTTAATTTTAGATTCTAAGGTTTTTGCATAATTAAAAAATATAATGATATTATAAAGGATAAAAGAGACAAATACTCTTTACAATTTCATAAATTTTATAAAAAGTTAATTTTGGTTGAAAATTTAGATGTTTTGTGAAAAGCTTAAATTCAGTCTTATTATTTTTATTAACTTTAGCATATTTGGTATTTATGAAACATACGACAAAACCACATAAACAAAGGGGAGACTCTGAGTTGTTAATAAATTTTGAAGCGTCCAACTTTTTGATTTGTTTTATTTTAATAACTTTTGTTGTTAAAAATTTACTTAATTTATTAATTAATCAGATAATTTTAAATTACTAAATTCTTATAAACTAAAATTAATTAATTAATTTTTATTTAAAAATTTTTTTTAATTAAACTTCAAATTCTTCGATAGATAAAGACAATCTTTTTCAGTCATATTTTAAATTCTTTAATTTTATTTAATCTTTAGTCAATTTTATAACGGTTTGATACCGATTGAACCTTTTAAATTGTAAAGCTCTTATCTTATAGGTTTAACTTTCACTTCAGTTTTTAAAACATTTCACAGAATTAGGTCAACCAATTGAATTAAGGGTAATTATATTTACAATAAGTTGAAACTTTAAGAATTTTAATTAATATTTTGCATAGTTTAAAGTAACAGTATAACATCAAATCAAATTAAATTTTAAATAGTAAATATAATTTATCTATTCTTCGTACAAGTGTTTTGTTATTGGTATCCTAAGGAGTGATCAAGTTGGTGGAGTGGGAGGCATAGGGCCAAAAGGTCACGTGTTTGAATCTTCCTACTTACGTTCTCTCGATCGAGCCTGTCGTACAGAGCTTGCTTAATGTGAAGTATCCAATTGGTATGATTTGTAGGCTATTGCATCAATCCAGAGATTTATCCGATATGCATCAATAGAAAATTAGGAATTTAAATTTTAGTTTTTATTTACCTTCAATGACAACAAAAGTGTACAATGAAAAACTTATCCTTAATCCCCAAGCTTTGCGCGTTGTGCCCAACTCTTCCTGGGCTTAGTTGAAAGTCTTTATTGGCTACACGTGTTCTTTATACTTTCTAGCCATGTCCACCGTCTCCTTCTCAATTAAAAGATGAAAGCATTGTACAATCACAATGTATAAAAAAAAGGTTCATGCCACAAATGGTACCAAATCACTATGTATAAAAATAGGTTCATGCCACAAATGGTACCAAATCAATTCATCATTCCCCTATTTTATTGTTATGTTCCACTTTATTGAAATCTAACTCTCCAAATTTGTAAGATAGCGAATAAACAATTTCTGATGACATCTAGGCCTAAACCCGATATGACTGAAAGTTTTAAGTAATGATTTCTAAATTTTAAATTTAAAAAAAGAAAATAATTAAGTTGAGCTCGAATTTAATTGGGCTTCAGGCCATCCAAGTCTGATTGTGCTCATGCTCAAGCTGTAGGACCTCGGCCTCTCGGGCCTCGCGCCCATTCGCTTGCAGATATTGTCCGCTTTGAGCCTCGGCCTCTAGGGCCTCACAATCTGTAGGATCTCGGCCTCTCGGGTCTCGCGCCCACCCGCTTGTAGATATTGTCCGCTTTGGGCCTCAGCCTCTAGGGCCTCGCATCCGCACGATTTTGTTTTTCCACAGAACTTCCCAGGAGGTCACCCATCCTGGTACTGCTTTGGCCCTAGCATGTTTAACTTTGAAATTTTGATAGGATCCAGTGCGTTAGGGCATGAAAAACGCGTCTGCAAAGAGAAGGTATCCACACCCTTATAAGGGATGCTTCGTTCTCCTTTCCAACCGATGTGGAATCTTACACGAGCCGTGTGTCTTAAGCCTGATCAGGCTATCCCTATTTATTAGGTGTTCAACTAAAGGTCTTAATAGTTAAAAAGATTAATAGTTAATGAAACAAAGTACAATTTTCATTTAAATAAAAGTTGAATTATTTGACCTAATAACATATAAAATTAACTATTTAGAATGTTGCTAATCATATTATATTAAAATTTTCAAAATAAGTCTAATATCTATTATTTATTATTGATATCACTTTATAATTATTTCATTGCTTATAAAATTATAGTTTAATCTTTGTTTCAATAGACAATTAAGAAATTGTTAAAATTTTAATGGTATATTAAATAACTATAAACGTTGTGTACTTGTGTCCTATATTTGAACAAAGGCCTTGTGGGCTAAGGTTGGCATTTGTATATGCAATGTCGATGAGTGGGCCTGGCATCTACAACTAAGCTAACGTTGCCCTTTCGCCTTCATGGAGCAAAAACCGAGAAATGGATGTTGAATGAAGGGAGGTTAGTTGTTTTTAACATTTTTGTGTGTGTGTCTCTCTCTCTTTCAGTGTTATGAGCCTGGTGTTACGGTGAAATCTGAGTTATTTCTGTAGCTTTAATGGTTACCAGGATAGGCATGATTGTGGAATGTTGATCAGCTTCGCCTCACAAAGATGGAATGACTCCTTAAGAGTTGGATCATGGTTTGTTCCGTCAAAAGAAGTTAGACAAGCCCTGAACCATACAGAACTCGTTACATAATCTCAGTGTTACAATTTATAATAAAAGGAATTAAGAACGAGCAGAGCAGGGTGCGCATTTGCAATTTGACTAAATTAAAAGCAGACTTAGATAAGTACCCCAGCCAGTGAAGAACAAATGTTCGAGTTATTCTACTAAGTTTTAATTTAATGGCTATTTTTTCAATTCCCGTTACCTCTTCATTTGATTATGCATGCCTCTTGTTATTACAACAGAGTCCCAGCAAAATCCTACAGCTTTTTATCAAGAAAGGCGAAACTTTTGTTTAACAACCGAAGAAAGAAGCTGCCCAGATGAGGAGCAAAAATGAAGCATGATGAGCATGAGCTATACATGCCGGTGAGTGAAAAGTAAAACCCTTTACCCTTTTGTTTGTAGATTCTTTTTTATTCAACCATTATAGACAGTCTCTGTTGGTGCCAGGTTGTTACCAACCTGCAATGAAACGAAAGTTTCCAAGTTCCTACATTTGATTCAAAGCAGTCGCCAGTTGTTTTCAACAGCTGCAAATTCTCTGCAATTTGATTCATGGGAACTCAGGGACGAGGAAAAGGATGGTGATTTTAATCATCTGTTTCGGTCCTGCACTAAACTCGATCATGTTAAGAGACTTCAAGCTCGTCTTTTGGTTTCTGGGAGAGCTGAAAGTTTCTTTCTTTCGAGGCTTGTTAATCTATATGCACATTTCGGTGATGTCTCCTTCGCAGAGAAAGCTTTTAATCATATACCCAACAAAGATATCTATGCCTGGAATTCTATGGTGTCGGCCTATGTTGGCAATGGCCGTTTTTGCAAAACTGTTGCTTTTTTCTATGAACTTTTGTATGCATCTGGGCTTCGCCCTGATTTTTACACTATTCCTCCGGTGCTTAAAGCTTGTAAAGATATAGTAGATGGGAAGAAGGTGCATTGCTTAATTTTAAAGATGGGATTTGAATGGGATGTTTATGTGGGTGCTTCGTTGATTAATATGTATTCACGTTTTGGGTCTTTAGAAGCTGCTCGGATGTTGTTTGATCATATGCCAGTCCGAGATAGGGCTTCGTGGAATGCAATGATTTCTGCGTATTGTCAGAATAGGAACGGTGCAGAGGCGTTGAGAGTTGTGGAAATTATGAGAGCGGAAGGGATCCGCATGGATGCTGTTACCATTGCCAGTGTTCTTCCTATTTGTGCACAATTGGATGATATTGTGACTGGGAAGCTAATGCATTTGTATGCTATAAAGTGTGGATTGGAATTTGGACTGTTTGTGTCCAATGCATTAATTGACATGTATGCAAAACTTAGTACCTTGGAGCATGCTAGGAGAGTTTTTGATCAAATGATGGAAAGGGATATTGTGTCGTGGAATTCAATTATTTCTGCATATGAGCAAAACGAGGATCCAATTACTGCACGTTCTTTTTTTGACAAGATGCAACAAGCTGGAATTGGTCCTGATTTCTATACACTCATCAGTTTGTCATCTATCGTGGCCAAGTTCTATGATTACAGACATGCAAGGTCGCTTCATGGGTTTATCAAGAGGAGGAGTTGGTGTGCAGAAGAGGTTGTCATTGGGAATGCCATCGTAGATATGTATGCCAAAATAGGAGATTTAGATTCTGCTCGTGCAGCTTTTGAAGGGCTACACATTAAAGATGTGGTTTCATGGAATACCATGGTCAGCGGTTACGCTCAGAATGGTCTTGCAAGTGAGGCAATTGAATTGTATCGCGCGATGGAAGATTGCAAAGAGATGATTCCAAACCAGGGAACTTGGGTCAGCATTCTACCAGCTTATTCTCATGTGGGTGCCTTGCAACAAGGGATGAGAACTCATGGGACGGTTTTGAAAAATGGCCTTTACTTGGATGTCTACATAGGCACCTGCCTGGTTGATTTGTATGGAAAATGTGGTAAATTAGATGATGCTCTCTCACTCTTCCATGAAGTGCCTAGAGAAAGCTCCATCCCTTGGAATGCCATGATATCCTGTCTTGGATTTCATGGGGATGGTGAGAAAGCTCTTAAGCTCTTCAGAGAAATGTTAGCCGAGGGAGTGCAGCCAGATCGTGTTACTTTTGTATCCTTATTGTCAGCCTGTAGCCATTCAGGTCTGGTGAGTGATGGTCAATGGTGCTTTGAGACAATGCAAAAAAAGTATGGTATTAAACCTAATATGCAGCACTATAGCTGTATGGTAGATTTACTTGGTAGAGCTGGGCATTTGGACAAGGCATACAGTTTGATAAAGAGTATGCCATTGCAGCCTGATGCTGCTGTATGGGGTGCCCTTCTTGCTGCTTGCAGATTACACGGGAACAGCGAGTTAGGTAAATATGCTTCAGATCACCTATTCGAGGTAGAGTCTGAGAATGTTGGTTATTATGTGTTGCTGTCAAATATTTATGCTCACATTGGGAATAGGGATGGAGTGACTAAGGTGAGAACTTCTGTTAGAGATAAAGGGTTGAAGAAGACACCTGGTTGGAGTTCAATTGAAGTGAACAACAATGTCGATGTCTTCTATAGTGGGAATCAAACTCATCCAAAAAGCAATGAGATATACGAAGAGTTGAGGGCTTTGACCGAAAAGATAAAAACCCTTGGTTATGTTACTGACTTTAGTTATGTTTTGCAAGACGTTGAGGAGGATGAGAAGGAGCACATTCTCATGGGTCATAGTGAAAGATTGGCAATTGCGTATGGAATCATTAGTACCCCTCCGCGGACTCCTATTCGGATATTCAAGAACTTGAGAGTCTGTGGAGATTGCCATAATGCAACTAAGTTTATATCTAAACTTACAGAGAGGGAGATTACAGTGAGGGATTCCAACCGATTTCATCACTTCAAAGATGGAATTTGCTCTTGTGGGGATTATTGGTGAACTCATAAAATTGATTTTGTAACTGATCCACCATATGCATTGCTAGATGTTACATCCAGTTACGCTGGAGCTAGAACTGCAGATGGAAACCAAAAGATCCAACCTTTTGGGGAAGCGACTCGGAGCTGAAGCCAACTTGAATTGCATTGAGTAAGCCTGTACACCAAGCCTTCATTAGTCACCTGAATTGTTCCTCCCTAAGCCAAAATCCAAGTGCTAGGTTTGTTTTCACAGTATTGGTGCCATCTTCCTGAGCTGCGGTGAGGGGGTTAAAGTTGGTCAACTAGAAAAAGCAGCCGTCAGGCACATGTCAAGCCAACGTGGTTTCCAGAAAGTTGGAATACAAAAATGTCGGCAGAATCTCAGTCCTCGTCAGTCTCTCCTGACTCCACCCTGTCTCTCAGACAGGTCACGAGCTTAGCTGGACGCGTCTTACTAACGAAAAGCACATCCCTTGTGGCCCAAGGTAATCAGGGTTTCCTTATGCACGTCATTTTGCGTCAACTCTCATGTCTTGATGACGAAGAAAACTCTTATTCAGATAAAAAGAATTTATCGATATGTTGCATTCTTATATATGATAGAATCTAAAAGCTATGCAATAATGCATCTAACTTGACTTTTTTTTTAAATGGAGAAATCAGCTGTCTATCTTTTAAATATGCGCGGAATAAATCTTCGAATTGATACAATAATTTATAAATTATGCTAGCCGGATATTTCGCATTAGACAAACCTTGTACGACAAGTTTGATCAAAAAAGTGAGAATTTAAACACAAGACCTTTTGGTCCTATGTTCCCTATTCTACTAACTCGATTACTTCCTAAAAGGTGCATCAACTTGATTGCTTTAAGATTTACTTGAAAGTTAGAATCGATGATTAAAAAATTCAAGTAATTGAATTGATTTAGTAGTAAAAATTTTAAAATTTTAACTCTAATTTTTAACATTTTAATTTGATTTATTTTAATAATTTTTATTATTAAAATGAATCAATTTATTAATTAATCGGTTATTTTTATTAATTAATAAATTATTATAAACTAAAACAAATAAAATAATTTTCATTTAATAATCTCTTTTTTAATTAAACTTCAAATTCTTAAAATATCTTTTAATCATATTTCAAATTCTTTAATTTTATTCGATCTTTGGTTGGTTTAATGACGGTCTAATACTGATTGAATCTTTAAACCTTAAATATCTTATCCGGTTAAATTAGAATCAAACAAATTAAATTTGAACCTAAATTAAAATCAAAGAAACGGCTAAAATTAAATATAACATGGCGTGTAACAT
>JAOSBP010000205.1:32028755-32055202 GCA_027563825.1 Erythroxylum mucronatum
TGAATGATGGGAAATTTGATTGATTGATGATTATGCACAATATTTTAAAATTTTGACCAATAAGATAAGATGTTTAAAATTTAAAAGATTTAAGATCGTAGAATTAACTAAAAATTAAATGAAATTTAAAATATAAAAATATGATTAAAAGGGACTGTTCTTACTAATCGAAGAAATTGAAATTTAATTAAAAAATAGATTACCAAATAAAAATTAATTGAGTTATTTTAATTTATAAGAATTTATTAATTTTGTACTGATTGATAAATAAATTGATCAATTTTTAATAACAAGAATTATTAAAATAAATCAAATTGAAAAGTTGGGCTGTTCAAAATTTTTGTGGTTTAATTGATCGAATTGATAGAATTTTTTAATTATTAAAATGTTACATAAAAAATTAGGTAATTATTCTTATTTAAATGGAATAATGGATTATGTAGATATTCTTTCTTTTTAGTTAATCTAAAATAAAATTTCAATTTTCTTTTGGTAATTAATTGAAAAATTTTAAATGAAATTCTGTTTTTTCTTTAAATATTCTTATTCTTTCTACCCCTTAAGGGGTGGTCGAATTGGTGGAATAAAAGAGCATGGAGCTAAAAGGTTCTGTGCTCAATTTCTCCTACCTACGCTCTCTTAATCCAGCTTGTCGTACAGGATTTACCTAGTGCGAAGTATTTAATTAACATAATTTACAAACTATTGCGTCAACCTAGAGATTTAATCAATATGTATCTAAAAGATAGTAGTTGCGATTCCGTAGTTTAAAATAAAACTTATTCTTTCTTTTTGAGTAGGAATAAACAATAATTGAAAAAAATGCAAATTGGTAAAAAAAAAATTAAAGAAAATATCTGGCTACCATTGGCCAGAGATGTTATCGGGCTGTGCTGACGTGGCATTCATAGAAACAACGGACACGTGTAAAGCGTCTTCCATGTGGAGCCTTTTATTGGTTCCCCAACCCCAAAACACTCGCCCTTTACTTTCTCAGATTTTCTCTGCAACAAACAAGCCCACCCGATTTCCACGTGGCAGGTCTCCGATCGGGAGAGAATCCACGGCGGATTATGACGGACCTGGCCATGGATCTCCTGAAAGTGGCCGTTTCGGGGTGCCAGAGCCGGTTGGATGCTTCGAGCTCAGACTCGTCTGCCATTAGTGTGGGTTGTCCCAAGACTTTCTCGCTTCGGAAAGCGAATGCGGTAATCTAGTAACTGTCTCTCTCTCTCTGTTTCTTTAACAGCATTTGCGGTTTTTTTTCAAGAATTTCTCCCTTTTTTGGTGGAAGTTTATGGCCTTTTTTGGTTCTGTGCAGTGAATTGTTAAATTGATTGTTTGGTTAGTTTGATATATTGAGATTGGACGTGTTCATTGCAATTGTAATGTGTATGTGTATGAATGATCCAAAGATTTAAGTTTGTTCATGAGTATGACTGTATGGTTGCATAGGAATTGTAGGATTATCTTTTAAAAGCTGGTTTTTATCGGAAGTTCTTAATTGAGCGAAGTTCTGCAAATGAGATTTTTGTGGGGGATGGGGGAGAGTGAAAGAAGGAGATGATCTATGAAGAAAATTAGTTCAGGTGTTGATATTTACGCTACTTAGTATTTACCTTCGCTGGCTTGTTTTGAGCCATTGAATTATGATATTGGACATTAATTGAAGTGCAAAAGAGCTTCTTAGAGGGATTGCATTCTAGTCTTGTTTTCAAAAGAACGAAACTTCAACTTTGTTGAGGACTGCATGGATTAGACTCGATTTTTAACTCAAAACCTTGAGCTATTAAATTATGCACCATTTCTTATAGTTATCCAATATCCATTTATCATATGAAGCTTATTTAGCCTTTTAAGAAAACTGCCCTGTAAAAACTGTTACAAGTGTTCTGTAATTTGTTGGAACTGAGAAGTTATCTCAAGATTTATGGGAAAGCATTAAGTCATGTATGTTTTATGGAAGATGCATTTTCTAAAGTTAAATAATCCGATGTAAAAGGACTAACATATTTATTTGAGCTCTAATGAGTAGTTGATCTGATTTTCCATTCATGGGGCCATTTGATTACAGGGACCATCAACACTGTGGACAGATGAGAAGCATAATCTGTATCTTAATTCATTGGAAGAATCTTTTGTTAAAGAGTTGCAGCAATCCATTGCTTTTCGTGTTTGCCCGCATGAGATAATGAGGGGAGCACGTTCATATCAGCAGCTGCCATCAGAAGACTGTACTCGTTCACCACAGGTTAGGGATTTACTCTATGTATATGGAGATTAATATATGCCTGGCACCAAAGATCTGATTCCACATCCCTCCACCCCCTTCCTTGCCATAAATCAGAAGTAGAAGAAGATCTCGAGGACTTAAAGGAATACAAGAAACACCATCAACTTGTCTCACCTTTTTTTTAATCATTTTACTCATGTTCATCTTATTATTTTTCAGTTGGGTTTACGACATGGTCACTGCACGAAAGACAAAAATGAGCCTTTGTTGGAAAGCACAGCTGATTCTAATATTCTTCAGAGAAACACGAGAATATGTTGTTTTACGTCTGCTTGCAAATGGCATAATGCAGCATCTCATGTTGCCGAACGAAAATCTAGTTGTTGTAGGAAGGTATGTCATGAAGCAGGGACTTCTGGTGTTGCTCATGGATTCGCAAGAAGCTCAGAATTGCAGCCCACATGTTGTCTATGCAATATTGTTGTTGGTGGCATCATAGGTAACATTAACTCTATATCTCCTCTCCACTAATTCAACCTTTTCTTTGTTGCTTTGTTTCTCAGTGAGAGCTTTGTAGTACTGACTTCTGGAAGCTGTGTTGGCAAAGTGAATACCGATTGTCAGTGTTCTACCTTTTTCTCTTGTATATGCACTTTCACTCATGTGTAGACAAATTATAGTATAAAGGCCCTACTGGAAGTTAATCCTGGTGGAAGAGGAAGTTTTAACCTTCTCAATCGCTGACTAACAAGGCTCAGTGGTTGACAGGGTAAAACAGTTGCAAATAAGCTCTTTTTTTTTCTTGCTTTTAAACTGGATGCATGGGTAGTTTTTCTCTTTTGCGAAAAGGTCTGCAATTAGGTCTTTTATCCATTTATTAATCTCACTTGTATTTTCTTTCAGAGGTTTCAGATCAGAATTTTGTGGATGAAGGAAACGGAGAGATGTTGTGTTCTGTGTCCACGCCCAAAAGGTTAAAAACTGTTGAAGCTGATGCTTTAAGTGATGATCAAAATATATGCAATGTGAGTTCTGTATTAGCCTCTTCTATTTTGACATACAAGTAGATCATACAAAACTCTGTGTTGGGATATTCTGTCAATTGTTTACATCAATTCTATTTAGTTCCTTCAGGTTATGCCGTTTGGAAAATCTACCACAATTAGTGTTTCGACTGTCAGTGGAGCTTTCTCTGACAGATAAATTAGCTGCCTCCAGAATTGCCGAGCGACCCTGATAGCTTGGTTAGCTCAAAATGTAATCCACAATGTTACTTAAGGGAGAAGCAAGTTTCAGTTGTAATTGCAACTTGAAAGCCGACGCTTGACTCTAGTTCAGGAAAACATTGGCTAAGGGTTTATCCATTCCCTATATGAAGAATTATACTGAGCTGAACAACATTTAAAGACCATAAGTTGCTTGTGCAGATGGATATTTGACGGAAAACTATTCTGGAAGACAATACCCACAGCTCAGAAAAACGAATTTACTATTGATGTACATTCTATGCATTATAGTAAGCAGCATGCTAGGTTACCATGTAAGTTATACTTTTATTTTCTTTTTGATTTATACAATTTTGTACCCTTGTAAACCTTTAATAATTTAGAAGATAGAGAAGAATACACCCCATTATTTACTCTGCTGTGGATCCACATTCAACCCTGGGCTAAATCTAATATGATCTAGCTCTTTTATCTTTACTGGGTTGAACTCCTATTTGTTAGGACATGTTATGGCTCAAAGACCACATAGTTTGACCATCAAGGGATGTCTCTGTTCGAGAATTCCCAAAGTGTGAGTATGTATAACCTTGTTTTGACTAACGTGAGGCCATGACTTATTCTGTTGAGTAATCAAAGGAGATGAGATGTATGAGTTGATTCAGATAGTGACAAACATGGATAAAGAGGACTATTTTGCCTTGGGTGGTAGAAGAACACATAGTGTATGTATTGATTTCCCTGCTCCAATATGATTTAATCATCTACTATTTATCTGCTTTCTGAATTGAAGTTTGGCATGAAGAAATCTTTAAGGCAAGTCTTGTCTCTGCCACATGTCACTGTTTCTGCAACATTAGTTGAAGTTCAAGAGCATACTGTGTGTTTGCAACATTGTATGGAGTTGAATAAGAATATGCCCTTAGGCATATCAAACACTAGATTCATCACGATGTTACTCTTTACTAAATTTGGGTTCAAATACTAATCGTAGGTTGGATGATTTCTTGAGTCGAAATCATTGTTGGTCTGATAAACTGAATCCTCCATCCAAAACATCTCTTTTGACAAGCCAGATGAATCTACTACAAAAGGGAAATACAGTGACATATAAACTGTTCAAGAAAAGAGATGAGATCCAACATTCACATTCTTAAGAATTTATGAATATTATAATTCGTATCTTAATGAAAGTTTAATCATTTTAGACCAAATTGCATAGTCATATATATCTGTTAGGCATAGCTATCTGCCTTGGATTGACCCCTGACAGAGACACAGACATCTTTAAAACGTCTTCCCAACCAATCTGAAGGACACATCAAAGGTTTAATGCATCAAGAAAGCCCAAAACGTTATCTGTTCTTCCAAATTTAAAACCTCAACAATTTATAGCCTTGTTTAATAACAGCTTCTTTCTACCTTAAAAAGATCATCTTTAAACATCAGTTTGGCACTTCCACATCTCCATTTAGTTCTCCCTCACCTGATGCGTCTCTTTCTAGAGAAAGAGAGGGAAAAGGTTTTATATGTAGAGGGGGTTTAACGAAAAATTCGAAAGCGGGAAGAAAGACTGTTACTTGATGGGTGTTTTCTCAAATTCAAGAGGGTCACGAGCTGTTGCAAATACAGAAAGTTTGCCCTTATCAGATGGGTTGTCTCCGCCTTCGTTGGTTTCTGTTCCTAAGCGGAAGTGGTCGAATGTTTTGCCCCTTTTTGTCGCTTTTGTGGTTTTAGCAGAGATAGCATTTCTGGGTCGCCTTGACATGGCAAAAAATGCAGCTTCGGTTGATTCATGGGCTGATAGTTGGTTTGATAGGTCGCATCCGTCTCGTGATTTGGGTGTGAAAAGGGACGATTTGGGAGTTGGACTCGAACGTATTCGCCACAAAGAGAAACATCTGGAAACAGAGAGCTGCGAGGACTGGTTAGAGAGAGAGGACGCTGTTGTTTATTCCAGGGACTTTGATAAATATCCTATCTTGGTTATTGGCGGCGAGAAGGTTTGTTCTGTTCATCTTCTTTTTTTATGATTATCAGTTAGTTTGTCTTTAATCCGTTATTTTTATTTTTGCTTGGCTACTTTGTTTCCAGCATGTTTTTGTTTGAATTCTCGAAAAAACCATTGCTCTTTGTCCACTTCTCGGAGGTTAAATTGCAATCTTGATTTATGGGATACTGCGTATAGGATGGCTTAGTTATTGTTCCATTCCTCATCTAAGTTGACCAGCGTTACCAGTTTTGGGGGAGAAAGGTTTACTGTTGCTTGAATTTATCATTTATGACTCTGAAAGTACCATACAGAACCGTAGTATTACATGGATTGATTTCTTAGTTGTGAGTACGCTTTATGAATTGATTCATGGGTGAGATTTTAACCTGGTTTAGAATTTATGGCATTTCACTAGTTATGATGGCGTGTTTTATTTAGCTAACTGAAAATTTCTTCAGTCAACTCTTTCAAAGCCCTTTTTCCTCAACTTGTGAAGTAATTTTTCTCCAAGAATAACAAACAAAAACTAAATGTTATCAACTATCAATTTTGAAATGAAGGGATTGGGGGATTTATGTATATTAATCTTGCTTATACAGAGAAAAAAGGCTTTTGGGCTTCAGGTTGAGTAATCTTACTCGTCTTGGACAATATTGGTTTATCGTGTAATTCTTGAAAATCAATGCCTGAAAGTGCAATGCAAACGCATGTTTATATTGCTTAGCTTGTGTGGACCTGCTGCCTGCTTTTGTATTTCTAAGATATTTTTCTTTTCCCAGTTTAGGGGTTCCTAAATGTCATTGTCCAGATTCTGAATTTAAATATCAATATTTTGATGTTTTCACTTCATTACAGGAGTGGAAGACTTGCAATGTGGGATGCGAATTTGGGTTTAATCGCAGTAGGAATCCTGATGCTGCATTTGGGTTACCTCTGCAATACGGAACTATGACTGTGCACCGATCAATGGAATCAGCTCAGTACTATCAAGAGAACAATATTGACACGGCACGACGGTGGGTAAGCACGATCTTGAATAAATACAATGCATTGTAAAAAATACTAGTTAAAAACTCTCAATGAATAATAATCAGTTAAGACATTCAAGTTGTTCTTGACTTTCTTATGTTGTTGCTTCTGCTGTTTTTCCTACTCCATTTAGGTGAATCATCTATATTGAACTTTCATTTCCTTATATTGTATAAGTTCTGACTTCAATGGAGCAGTATCTTAAGTAGAAAAGAGCTCTATAGTTTATATTTTTAAATAAGTTTACTTTTATTTGTTAATCAAACAGAGAGCTTGGTTTTACTGATATAGTTGAGGAATGTTAGAGATTGGATTTGAACTATCTATGCAATAAAACCAAGATTGATAACTTGAATATGAAGGTTAACAATTAAGTTGGTGTTTACTGTAATCAATTGTTAGTCTCATCCAGTAATTGGAAAAGGTCCTAGTCTGGTCAATTGCAAATTGTTTTGCAATTTCTGACTCAAGAAAGAATTGAAAGAACTTATTTCATCTGTACCAAATTTGAGTATAATGTCCGGTGGATTTGAATTATTCACATTTATTGCGATCTCCGAAAATTGCATGTCTTACAATTTGAGATACCTATGGAGCTAAATCTTTCTGTTATTTTATCTATTAGCTTCCTCAAAATCTAGAGAAAGACTGATCTATGGTGTTCTTTTGTAAGTAGGAGGGGTTATGATGTCGTAATGACAACTAGTCTCTCATCAGATGTTCCAGTAGGATACTTTTCATGGGCTGAGTATGATATGATGGCACCAGTACAACCCAAGACTGAGAAAGCTCTTGCAGCTGCTTTCATTTCCAACTGTGGTGCTCGTAACTTCCGCCTGCAGGTTCTTGATGCACTTGAAAGGTTGAAAGTCAAGATTGATTCTTTTGGCGCTTGCCACCATAACCGTGATGGAAGAGGTGAAAATGCTGATACCATTTTGACATGCAGCATGTGCAAACTTATTTTGCCTTTTCCATTAAATGTTCCTTCAAAGTTCATTGATATGGATTTGTATGCCCATGAGGCTATAAAGTTGTCTTATTAGCCATTAATCTGTGAAAATCTGTGCATTCTTAGCCTATAAACATGTTAGACAAAGTATTGTTGCAAACTTTGATCATGCTAATTCTGGTGATTTTGGATAGTTGGGAAATGATTGTTGTGTCTGCATTTGTACTCACATCTTGCATGACCATTGAAGTTGTTAAGATTGCAATTGAAATTCAGATGCAACTAAAGATATTAACCACTTTGGATGAGTCTTAAGGTATAAAAGAACTTTTATACAGGCTGGTGAAGTTTCCAGGTGAATTACGTGTGAGCCTCTGTTTCATAATAGCTTAATGAATGTTTTCACCTTTCTAGGATTAAAGAACTAGAGATTGCTTTGTGCTGTAACCAAGAAAAGAAAGAAAAGAGGTGGAAGATGCTGTGAGATTCAGGGATCATTTGATTTAGGTACTTTAGGATCTCTGTTCAATCAGTTATCTATGTGATGAACTAAATTTATTAATGTGTTTCTGTTTTGATCGTGTTAGCTTGTGTCACTAGTCTTTGATTTACTAGTAACTTGTGGTCTGACAAATCTTTTGCAGTCGACAAACTTGAAACCCTGAAGCGCTATAAATTTAGTTTGGCTTTTGAGAATTCGAATGAAGAGGACTATGTCACTGAAAAGTTCTTCCAATCTCTTGTTGCTGGTATGAGATTTATATTCTCTCTCTCAGTCACATTTCTTTCTTACATATGGCAATCATGTTCTGTGGTTGGTAAATGAAGCAGTTGCATTTTCTTTTGAGCTTATGCACCCTAATGCTTGATTACTCGGTAATTTACTGGCATAAGTAGACAAAAGGAAGGGTCGTAAATACTTATAAGGTTAGTTTAGATATTGGGAAACCTTTTCAAGTGATGCATTTTTTACGTTGTCTTGAACGTTCTTTTGTTAGGAACCATTCCCGTGGTCGTTGGAGCTCCTAATATTCAAGATTTTGCTCCTGCCCCTGGATCAATTTTGCATATTAAAGAGTTAGAAGATGTTAAGTCAGTTGCAAAGACCATGAATTACCTTGCAGGAAATCCTGAGGCCTACAATCAGTCTTTGAAGTAAAATTCTGTCTCTTCTCTTAAAATTATGCTCATACGCACGTGGTTTACTCTTTATTTCTGATTGTTGATAGTTCCCTTGTGTCTATTACTTAGATGGAAGTATGAAGGTCCATCTGATTCTTTCAAGGCACTCTTGGATATGGCAGCAGTACATTCATCATGTCGGCTTTGCATTCACCTGGCAACTATTATTCGACAAAAAGAGGAAAGTAACCCAGGTTTTAAGAAACGCCCATGCAAGTGCACCAGAGGCTTGGAGACTGTGTTTCATTTATACGTAAGGGAAAGAGGGAGGTTCGAGATGGAGTCCATATTTTTGAGGTATTTAATTGGCTTTACGAATACTCCTCTGGCATATTATTGAGGTTGCTGAATTTTAGATATTGAGTCTCATAAATGAATCGGAAACAACTTCTCTATTAGTTAGGAGTAAGATTACGTACTACGGGCCTTTTCCAGACTCCGCGTAGGACTTTTACTGGGTTGTTGTTAAGTTTAATTAACAACAAATACATTTTCTCTACAAACAAACTTATAAAAAACAAATCAAGTTTATATTATATTTAACTCTTTCCACAACTTACAATGCAAATCCCAGAATATTTAGGTATAACATATTCCTGGCTAATTTGGTTGGAATATTAATTCTTCCCTTTTCCCTCGTTTTCTTATGCTTCAAACTGGTTTAGTCCTCTCTTATTCTGTTTCAATTAGGTTTTCTGGTAATGGAGCTATGGTTAATGATCTTGTGTGGCTTGTGGGTAGATAGTCAATACTTGAATGCTTCTTCCAACCTGTTTGATAGAAATATCCGTTAAATTGTCAAGTGCAGGTCCGGAGATCTTACCATCAAGGCCCTAGAGCGTGAGGTGCTTAAGAAGTTCAAGTCTGTGAAACACATACCTATCTGGAAGGAGGAAAGACCTGAAAGCATAAGAGGAGGAGATGAACTTAAAGTGTACAGGATATACCCCATAGGCATGACACAGAGGCAAGCATTATATACTTTCAATTTTACTGATGCTCATTTGAAGAATCATGTGGGAATCAACCCGTGCGCGAAGGTAGAAGTGATATTTGTGTAAAGTCACGTCGAGATGGGATTTCCATTTTCAACATCTCTTGCAAAAAAGGTCATGGAAGATGACTACTAAGTTCAATCTTGTCTGGCCGTTCTACATTTGGTTACATTGGTCTTAGGGAAAGAAATAGTTAAAAGAGAAACACGTATAGGTTAAGCAAGTTGATATTGCTTTCTGATTGATTCATGGAGGAATAGGGTTTAAGCTCATTGTTGTCTTAAACCTGAAGTATGAGTTTATCAGCTAATTTGGGAAGCAGGGTATGTAGAAAAGAATTCAACCATGTAAATTGACTCATTTCTAAGTTTCAACTAATAAAGTTGCTCTTTTGTGACAAGAGGGCTACCAGTTCGAGTTATAAAAATAATCTCTTTGCAAAATAAGAAAGAAAGAAAGGTTGTGTACAATTGATGATTTTTTTTAAATCTCGCAAATTGATGACTATTTATTAATAACTATTATATAAAAAATTAAAATATTTATTAAATATTTAACTATCATCATTTTTATTTTATTTAAAAATAGAATTCAAAGTAAAAAAGTGGAAATATACAGGCTTTAATATATTATCGTCTCCAAAACATAGATTTGACATGTCTTCCTGGTAAATAAAAATGTGGCCAAGAATGCCGAAGTGCAAGGTTTCGCTACACTTGACAAGTGTTATTGCTATCCTCAAGCACTTGATCGATGTTTCGTGTCACCCTCAAATAACACAATAACATTGTCATTGATGCTACAATCAAAGGAACTTGTCGTGCATGAAATGGGACAATCTTACTTGTTACTCACAAATCTTCAGGAACAGCAACCTTTCATGCAACAACACGAACATGATCGAGGAACAGCCTCGATCCATTTTTTCAACACTACAAGAACATCTTGTGAACCACGAGACTTCCAAGAACTTGTTGAAGATGAATGAGCTTAAGACCTCACCGTAGAAGATGGAGCATGCAAACGCAAACACGTAGTTGAGTTTGTAGAAATACAGAATAAAGATTCATGTGATTCGGTCGTAAAGTTTATAGCCACCAATACAAAAGTCAAAATTATTACATTTTTGGAATAAACTTGTGTGTGTTGTTAGAAAGTACAAACCCTCCTTCGTTATGGATAATTATGTAGTTATGATTAAAGATAAGGTTTGGGATGGAAAAAAATATCTAGTGATGATGTGAAAATTTATGGATGAATTCAGAAGCTTATGGAAGAATCTTATGGATAAGGACGAGTGACTTGATGAATCAAAGAAGTGGTCAAATTGAATTTGAAGTCTTGAAGATAAGGATAAGTCAAAGAAGCAGTCAAATTGTATTTGAAGTCTTATGGATAAGGATGAGTCAAAGAAGTAGTCAAATTGTATTTGAAGTCTTGAAGATAAGAATGAGTTAATTAATATAAGAAGAAGTCAAATTGTATTTGAACTCCTTTAGCATGTCTATATATATGTGGTCTTGTAACCATTTATAAGCATGAGAGGAAAAATTAGAGAGCAATTGAAAAGAGAAGTGTTTTGAGAGCCGTAGCTATTCGTGAGAAAAGAAATATTGAGAGAAAAAGTGCTGTAACACTTAAAAAGATATTTGTATCTTGTGAGTGTTCTTTGTACTTATAAACTTTGTTATTAATACAACTACATATTTTTTGAAAGATTCTTTTATTTTTGAGCCCATCAAAGCTTCCAACATGTGTCAACAAGTAATTCTGAACTTCTGTTGATCTTTATATTCACTGTTGGAATAAACCGTCACTATATACGGGCTCGGTTCAATTACTTAAAAGCAAGAGTCCTGTATGAATCTTCCAAAAATCACCAAGCAAGTTCAGTGAGTGCATTGCAGAAGTACATTCTCTGTTATTGCAACTTGTGCTGGGAAAGCGAAAAGGATGGAAATTAAAAGGTGAAAAAACTCGATGATGAGAGTGAATTGGCTAAAATTGCTAAAATTTTTACTCTGTAGCTCTCAACGTACCGTGCCACAAATGCCAAACTTCCTTTTTTCCTTTCATTAGTTTGTTTGCTGCGGTGATTCAATGACCATGAAAGCTGGCAAGAAGAAGAGTTTGATGCATTGCATGGTCTGGCCTACCATGAAGGAGGAGAAAAAAAGGGGGCAGCTGTTGTCACTCCATTGGATCGTATGGTTATGTGAGATGAGTGACTTATCTTTTGCTCTCTCAGTGCCTATCACTTCAAAAGAGGATGAGATCGCCGTATGTTCCAAAAACGGAATCAATAGGGTCAGCTTTTGTAATTTTATAGCGTCTGTTTCGACTACGTTTGGGTGGATTTTGGGAATCATTCTGGGTATATGGAAGTAATCTGTTTGAGCTTTTTTGGTGGAATGATTCCAAGATATTGTGTATAGATCTTTCGATGCCACTTCATCACCTTCGTACCGTCTTTCTCTTTAACTTTTTCCAGTTACCCCACTTGTTTGTCGTGTCTGAAACTGATAAATTATTACCACACATTCAAGAACTTGGTTGACCTTGGTGGTCTCAAATCATTTTAGACTATATCCATAGTTGTATATGTGATGCATGCACACAACATCTGTAGGTGCTTTGCTTATGTGTACCATTAAACTTTGCTAATGCATTTGAGGATTGAGGATTCCATTCCATTCTGATAAAATCTGAAAGAGTTGAGATAGCCTTGTTTCTATTCTCTTCCCTTTACATGGATAGAAACAACTCCAAGTGCTCCTCTTGTGACCTTGTTTTTTAAATCTTCAGTTGATTGCTTTCTATCCCGCAAGCTCCTTTCTCAATCCTGATGAGATGAATTTGAATCTATGGTCTGTGTCATCGTGCCTTGGAGTCATTTGCCATGGTATCTTTTCTCAAAGCTACTACAACTAAACCACGTAACTACTCGAATTTCTAGATTTGATGTTGTAACTTTGTAGCTTGTTGAATGGAAAATGTTCTAATCTCAGAATTGAGATTTAATTGTTTCTACAATTGTCAAAAACAGTAAACCAAAATCCAAAAAAGATTGGTCCACAGAAGTCATGAAAGGAAAGGAAAATCCTCCCCCTTCAAACTTTAGCTGTGGAGGCATCTTACTGATCCACCTGTTGTGTGGAAAAGAGTTATATTGTTGATATTAGACCATGAGTGATAATGAAGGTGATAGCTACACCACTAAAAGCTGATCAAACAAATAAAAGTATAAACGAGCATATCCTACATCCTGGAGACAATCAAATGCGCATGTTAATATGTATTTGCTATCCATAAACGAAACAAACATAACTACCACGTTTTCCTCAGCTTCTGAGTCATATATGGCTTGTAGTCATCTGTGGAGGAATGCATAACCCCACTTTTGTGCCTTTTGGAGCACAACAAGAAGAGGCGTGAGAAACTTATGCTCCCTGAAAATGATGGTCTGTCGTCATCTCAATCTATACATTTTTTTTTCTGCATAGACGACTACTATCATTATCAGTTGCTGATTAAGGTTAAGTTTTGGATAGAATATGTATTTCTTCTTTTAATAGTTCATTACACTTGAATCGAGTTGTCAGGATATATGGAACGGAGGATCCTGCTATGTAGCCAAAAGGGTCATCGAAGATATGTTTTTCCTGCTCTCAAACTTGCATTTATATATATAGTTAATGGAAATAATAGCAATTATGGTGCGAAAGGTTGTAAGCGTTTCTATACTTGTCAAAGTTTACTTTGTTAGAGATCAAAATTCAACTATTTCAAAGTCGAAGATTGGACAGAAACCAACCAGACAGTAACCCTTCTGACTTTCCGTGCAAAGTACCAGCAAATATGTCATATTCCGATACAAAGATTATCCGTTACATGACTTGAGTCGATAAGGTAAAACCCCTTTTAATATGATTTGGCAAATGTTTGGAGCTGGAATATGTACTTGTATACAATGACCAAGTAGTCGCAAGGTCGCATTATTCTCTTGTGGAAATTAAAAGCGGTGGCGGACCCATATCTCATCAGAATAATGTAGAACTTCTATGCTTACATGCATGAGAATAATTGCTTAATGCCGTACTCAAGTGGCCTTTCTGTTATCAGTCTCTAGAGCAAGATCTTGAAGAAGATTGACCCTTACCTGTTCATAGGTCCTCTGGCGACCATCTAGGTCCATGTATATCATATGCTCCACCCATTTCAATACCCCTATGATTGGTAGTAAGATGCCACTGCTAAGTTCGACTTTTTTTGAGGTCGAGATGCATTTTGGTGGTGATTGATTTGGTACATATTGGCATGCTCTATCTGCCGATGAACTTCTTTGGAAAATCATTGCACTAAAGATCCTCGCATGCAACTTTTGCAGTAAGATCCTGAAAATTCTCGCAAGAGTTGCTGACAAAATTCGAATGTTTCAAAATGTAGAATAGGTTTTGTGTGGCACATTCTCTAATTTCATCTTGGAAAGGGATCCTTGATAAATCTTTTTGATAATTTGTTGGATAGTGCACTATTCATATACGTATACAAGTTAAAATATATAACTTCTTTGATATTCTCAGCAGCAGTACGATATTATCATCAAATAGACATTTTGGTTCCTCCAAAATTTGTCACCCTTTTAGAAGTTTAAGTCAAAATTGTCTTCTTTCTGTGTTGGTGGGCTCTCCAAACCTAGAAAAGTAGGTGATGTGGATGAAATAAATCAAAAAAATAGATTTTTGTTTAAGAAAGAAATCTTATTGAAACTGTCTATATTCAATTCATCCTTCAGAATCACATCACATCCTGGATCTGATAAAATAGGATGAATTGAGACGATATTTTGTGAAATCCATTAGTCTATATCCTGACAGTTCAACATATCTAATGTTAAAAGTAAAGATAAAATTTTTAGAATAATTATATTATAATTATAAGATTTAAATTATATATATTTAAGTATTATTTCTAAATTGTTTCTAATTATAGTCTCATCAAGATGAAATTTGATGAAACGATAAACTAACGTATATTATATTTCTTTCCTTTTAAAAAGTAATTGATCATATAAATTAAATTAGGAAAATACTTAAACAAATTTATGAGTGTTTGTTTACTTAATTATAAAGATTCCAAATAGAACATTACCTTTGGGTGTGTGAATATTATTATTATACTAGCTATATAATTAATCTTTAAACATAAGATTACTAAAGTATATAATGTCAAAAAAAAAGATTACTAAAATATATCACATGAGAATTATTATATTTTCATACTACTTACGACCTATTTTATTGAGAATAACTCATTTGGTAATAATTGAATATAATATGAACTCTATAGAGATAGTCAAATAAAATAAAAGATTTATCACCCTAAAGTAATTAGAAAGAACATACTAATATTCTTGATTAGTAATAATTTGGAAATACTTTGGCTAGAGGGAATTAAAATTTAAAAACATTATTTTTAAATATCAGTTATATATCAATTACTAATTATTAACCAAGAACGAATATGATTAGATTTAAATCAAGCATAGTAATTCTATATTGCATATCCAGTTGGAATATTAGATGAAGAAAGTGTTAAGTTATATATTATAATCATGCATCGATAAATTAAGTCAAATCACTCTGATATTCCTAAGATTTGAATAATCATAACATGTTACTAAACCTCAATTTTGATATATAATTATAAATTAGTAATTGAAGGATTAGATATAAACTAAAATAAATTTTGACTTATCTAATTCTAATTATAAATTATAATGTAATTTATAATTACTTCTATCATATTAGAAATTTATTAGATCACACATATAGTCATTAAAAAGAAAATATTAAGTTACCAGGCAATTAAAGAGAGAATTAGAAGATTTTATGGATAGTTCGAAACGATCGGAAGCTGCGAGAGGCGATTCCACCCATCTAGCCAACGACGGTCACACAGCTAAGAAGGTGCGCCTACGGGCTCGTGATGAAAACCCACCGTCTATATGTCCACAGATGAGCTTCAGTGCTGCCGTCGCAGGCCTATCCTCAGCAGCAGAGACAACTGAACCCAACTGGCCAGAGGAAGTTCCGCCGGAGGTGGAAGAAGGTGATGTTACCTTGGTTACAGGAAAATATGGCACTGCGCTGGAACTTTCTGACCCATTCAAACATCGTTTAGACAAGATCTGGGAGAAAGCGGTGATAGTAAAGTTGCTTGGGCGAAACATTGGGTATCGAATCTTGAAGCACCGATTGCACCAAATGTGGAACCTGTCGGGACCAATGAAGGTTATAGACCTTGATAACGATTTTTTCCTTGTCAATCTAGTAGAAACCGACGATTACCTCACTGCTCTTACATAAGGACCCTGGGTAATCTTTGGGCATGCGTTAGCGGTTCAGCCATAGAACCCCAAATTTTGACCTTCGTAGGGTAAAGTAGACAAGGCGGTGGTGTGGGTTAGATTCCCAGAACTCCCAGTATCAAGATATCACCCTGTGATCCTACAAGCATTGGGTAATTTACTCGGGCGCACAATTAAGATTGATGAAACTACTCAACAGTATCAACGGGTGAAGTTTGAGAGAGTGGCGGTGGAAATAGATTTAACACAGCCCATAATACCCAGGGTGGAATTAGACGGAGAAACAATTACAGTGGCATATGAGGGCTTACCACAGATATGCTTTAAATGTGGGAGAGTTGGGCATAGAGCTGACGCCTACCCCAACAGACCACCGGCGATAAATGCAGCAACAAATTTCACCGACGACCACCAGAACACCGCTACAGCTACTACATGCCAACCATCAAACGAAGGGGACGACCCCCAAGCAAAGTATGGGCCATGAATCCAAGTCCAGAGAAGAGGTAGACAACCTTTAGTGCACACACCACCCCCGAAACAACAACACAAAACTCCAACAGTGCAACTAAGACATCTAGGCTCACAATTTTCCATGCTATCGGACAGAGAGCATATCGAACCCACTCATGAACAATCTATTAAAAATGACCCACAAAGAACAACTGTCGCAGCCAGCTCAGTCTGACTGGAACCCACTGACTTCGGGCGACAGAGACAGCCTCGTATGATGCAAAAACAAATCTTAACTAAAACTAAACCTAGCTCGGTTTCCTAAAGGTAAAAAGATAGTACAACCGGCATTACAACTTATAGCTATGCAAAATAAAGAGATCCTCCCAACCCAAATACCAATCTAAACTCCTCCACCCACCAGCCTAAGCAGCCGGATCCCAGAAGTGACACTGCCGAAGTGGGAGATGTAGAAATGGTATTCGACTCTCAACCTGTTTCCTCTCAGCACAACACAAAAGTGATTAAACCAGGACCCATAGTCGAAGAAGGACAGTACACCACCGTCTAAGTCAGATGGTCACCTTTCCTATTTTCCATTTTATGTCGATTATAACCTGGAACTGCCAAGGTGCGGGCGGGAAGGCACTTAAACCAGCTTTATTGCACTTCATTAGAACCTACACCTTATTCATGGTGGTATTGATGGAAACATGAATCAGTGGCAGTAGAGCCGATAGCGTCATTCGAAAATTGGGCTTCAGAAAATCATTCCGAGTTAAGGCGGAAGGGTACTCGGGCGGAATATGGATCTTATGGAGGGAGACAGTCGAGGTTAAAATACAGGTTGCAACCAGGCAACTTATACACCTTTTTATTACCCGTGAGGGTTACTCATTTATGTTCACTGCAGTGTATGGTAGTCCAAAACCTGCAAACCAAAAATACCTATGGCAAAGCCTGAAGAAAATTAAATAGGTAACTATTGGGGCATAGTTATTTGGGGGTGATTTTAACGCCAAGCTAGAAGCAGATGATAAGCAGGGAGGTCTGAGCACGAGGAATATTGTTAGCAAAGGATTTCAGGAATGCATTTACAGCTGTCAGGTATAGGAACTTGGCTTCTCTGGATCCAGATTCACTTGGAGGCGAGGACAACTATATGAACGCTTGGATCGTGCTTTCTGCTCCCCTGATTGGCAAGCATTATTTCCTAACACAGTAGTACACCACCTCCCATTTCTCAAATCGGACCACAGACTTCTCTTAATTAAATTTGAACAGCAGCACCACCGTCCCAATCTCTTGAAACCATTTCGATTTTAGGCCTCCTGGTTAACTAATGAAAATTTTAGTTCACTCACATAAAGGTACTGGGCTTTGGATCCCGAAGACATTAGTGGCTCTCTAAACAGATTTGCAAGGCAACTATACAAATGGAATAGAGAAGAATTTGGAAACATATTTATGAGGAAAAAGCGCTTATTATCACGTCTTGCAGGAATACAATGAGCACTCGAAGCACGACTGTCGAATTTCTTGACACAGTTGGAAGTTTTACTCCGACGAGAGTTAGAACAAGTCTTGTGTGAGGAAGAATTATATTGGTATCAGCAATCTCGGTTTAAATGGCTATTACATGGCGATAGAAATACGCAATTTTATCATGCCTATACCAAGGCCAAAAGGAGACAAACCAAAATCCATACTCTAAGGGACAAGGAGGGACTACAACACTCAGGTCCTGCAACCTTGCGGATTGTGGCTAAAGAATATATGGAGCAATTATACACGGATGAGGGGAGTCGAGCGGTACGTTCGCCGAACAGAGGAACGTTTCCACCCCTCTTCCCTATCTCCAAGGAACGTATGCGAGCGCCGGTACAGGATATCAAAGTGGAACAAGCAATATTTGATATAGAGCCAAATAAAGCACTGGGAATTGATGGGTTCCATGCAATCTTTTTTCATTAATAGTGGGATATAGTTGGCCCTTCGGTCACCGACTTCGTTCAACGAGTCATCAGGATGGAAGTATGGGATGCGGAGATAAACAAAACTTTACTCGTGTTAATACCTAAACTTCCATCGCCTATGTCCATTTCACAATTCCGGCCTATCAGTTTTTGCACAGTTCTCTACAAAACTATTGCGAAGATCGTGGTAAGCAGACTAAAGGCATATTTGTCTGAACTTGTCACACCCAATCAGAGTAGCTTTGTACCAAATCGACAGATCATGGATAACATTGTCATAGTTCAATAGGTGATCCATTCTATGAGAATAAAGAAAGGCACATCCGGCTATCTTGCCATTAAAGTTGATCTTGAAAAAGCTTATGACCGACTTAACTGGCAGTTTATACAAGAAAACCTAGAAATTGCGGGCATACCTGACTCCCTTATCTGTCTCATTTTAAAAATGCATCACTACAGTTTCCATGCAAGTGCTTTGGGACGGAGAACCATCTGACGCGTTTAATCCTACTCGGGGCATCCGCCAAGGAGACCCTCTTTTGCCATACATCTTCGTATTGTGCCTTGAGAGACTTGGGCACATGATAAATCATGCGGTTGATGAGGGTCAATGGAAGCCAATAACATTGAGCAGAAGTGGACTAGCCTTATCGCATCTCTTTTTCGCTGACGACCTCATCTTATTCCCCAAAATCCAAGATGATTAGGTATTGTACATTCAAAACATACTCCAACAATTCTACACGATGTCTGGCCAAAAAGTTAGTCCAGCCAAGACAAGGTGTTTTTATTCTCAAAATATACCACGATCCTTAGCTAATGTGATCAGCCGAAAGCTAGGATTTTAGAGTATGACTGATTTGGGAAAGTACCTCGAGGTACCGATCATCCACGAACGCTGCTCTAAACGGACATACCAGTATCTAATTGCTAATGTATAGCAGTGACTTAATGGATGGAGTGCCAAACACCTATCGCTTACCGGTCAGATTACTTTAATACAATTTGTGCTTGCAGCTCTCCCTATATACACGATGCAAACAGTCCATCTCCCTCGACAATTATGTGATGACTTGGAGAAGCTTATTCGTATGTTTTTATAGGGAGCTACAGAAGAACAACATAAGAAGAGGTTGGTTAACTGGGAACAGGTGTGCAAGCCTAAAGACCCTGGAGGATTGGGATTAAGGAAAATCTAGGTCACTAATGATGCTCTACTGACGAAACTTGGTTAGTCCCTAATCCATCAGCCTGATGCGTTATGGGTCTGAGTACTTAGTGCTAAATATAAGTTTAATAGAAACACATTACCACAATCCATTTCAGTTCCTGAAAGCTCCATGGTATGGCGAGGGATTGCTTCGATATGGGTCCATGTTTTTCACGGACTCAAATGGGTGTTAGGTAACGGTGAAACCACTAAATTCTAGGAGGATGCCTGGGTACAAGATCTCGGTCCACTTGGCCAACACATCCTTCATCCTATTCCGAGCAATTTGCTCAATCTCACCGTTAAATCCTTTATAATTGACAAGGGAGGATGGAACTGTTTCAATCACTCGTACCTAACTCCATTTGCCTGGCGCTAGCAGGTACATTACCTCCAAGCACTCTTTTGGGACTTGATCGGTTGATATGGGGAGCATCCAACAATGGTTCTTTTTCTACCAACTTCACTTATCGTTTAATCGATAACCAGTTGAACAATAGTAGTGACAGCGAATGGACACGAATATGGAAATGGGACGGACCCCAAAGGATCAAAGCGTTCATATGGCTTATGGCCCATGGTAGGCTTCTCACTAATCAACAACGACATCTCAGGAACCTCACAACAGACCCCTCATGTCAGGTTTGTGGCGAAACCGAAACATTATTGCATGTCCTCCAGGACGGATGTAAAGCTCGTACCTTTTGGAGGCATTTCCCCACCATTGCCACCACAGATGAGTTTTTCACTGGTAATAACACCACATGGCTCTCCAACAATTTGAAACAAAACTTGTTGATACATGGGTTTAAATGGCCTATTGTATTTGGTACGACTTGTTGGTTCTTATGGTATTGGAGAAACAAAACCGTTTGCGATGTACAATTCTCTTGGCCTACAAACCCTCATCAGATTGTGTTCAATTATGTACAATCGATCGACCAGGCCAAGGAAGCAATAGGGAGAGCATTGCCATCAGCAAGACCACGAGTAGAGACCCTTGTGAGTTGGCAACATCCTCCATCTGACTGGGTTCGTCTTAATACGAATGGTGCTTTTAAAGTGTCGTCCTCATGGGCTTCAATAGGCGGAATAATTAGAGACAATACGGGATCATGGATCGGAGGATTTGCACATAACATAGGTTACTGTACAGTTGTTGACGCAGAAATATGGGGGGTCTTTACAGGGTTACAACTTGCATGGGACCTTAGATATCGACAAGTGAAATTAAAGGTAGACTCGATGATAATTATCAATATGTTATCCTTCTCAAAAGCTCAGAAAGATCTGTTTAATTCCCTGATAATAGGGATCCGACACTTAATAGCTAGAGATTGGCTAGTGAAAGCAAGACATGTTTACCGCCAGACTAAAAGGGGTTCTATTGCTCTTTTTAGTCTCTCCAGAAACGTTTGAGCTCTCTTTGTTTGTTTTGTGAATATCATTAAAAGCTAGATAATTTGAATGTTTATGTTTAACAACTTCAACATAAAAGAAAAAGTGTTGTATGATACACAAATCAACTTTGACTTATACTTTTTATTTTTTGATTTTTCATTTCAAATTATTCTATTAAAGTAATCTTTTTATAAAATTGTAAGAACTTTCCTATTACGCCCTTGATTTATTCTCAATTAATTTCCCATCATAATCTAGCTAATTAAAGCTAGATGATGATTACCAAAATAAAGTTACCTAATTGAGTACATTATTATATCCTATAAATTTTATATTCAATTTCAATGTTAAATACATGTTTTATGTGAATACATTTCCAAAATAGGTAAATTATATTAGAAAATGAAAAAAGATATATTGCAGTCATCATTGGCCTTTGTAAACTAGAGTAACCATGTATCCATAAAGGCCGAGAAGGATATACAAGAGTTAATGAAGCTATATTGACCATCATATATACCTATGAAGGCCACCAAATTGATGGGCATGAGTTTGCTCTCTTAAAAGATATGAGCGTATAATAATTAGTAATAGAGAAATGCAAGCATAATTAAAGAGTTAATCACGATGCATTTTTATTTTAAGGTCTTGTTTGGGAAGAAAATAAACTAAGTCTTAAGGGAGGCTATACATAAAGAATGAAATGACTAAACATGAATTGCTTGTATTTGGAGAGAAAATAGATTAAGCTTTAAGTAAAGCAACATATAATTAATCATCAATCAATTACATTTAAGGAACAAATTTATTATATGTCTTCTATTGTATTAAATAATACATACTTGGTCTTTCTTACTTGTAAGATAACCTTTTTCTACTCTCTTAACAATATGAATTTTGATAAGCATTATAAAAGAATATAATGAATTTATTATATTAATTTATATTATATTTTTAAACAAGTGCTTTCTCTCTCTTTAGAAAATTGTCTTTTTAGTAGTGTTTGGCCTTTTTTGGTCAAATGTCTAAAACACACCCTAATTATTTTTTAAAAATTCTAAGAAATTCTTTTGGTTATCTATGACATCATGTTGCAACTTAATTTTTATGTTAGTATTTAGTAACTAAAATGTTAGCTTAATATATGGCGTCACAGTATGGACCCATCATATGTTAACATGGTTACAAAAGCAATTGCTTTATACATTGATCAAATGTGAGATTTCTATATTAATGTTTATAGAATGTATAAGTAAGTTCCTAAGGAAAAGGATCAATTTGTATCCTAACATTTGTATCAAATTTTAATTTAAACCCAAACATTTTAAAGCATTAAAAAAGAACCTTAATGTTTAGAAGATGTTTAATGTAAATCCTAAATTGACAGAACCCTAATTCTCTAATAGACTTCTTTCAATTAAAACCCATGAGGAATTTTTTTAATAGTCTTTATAAAGCCCTCATACTAGCTGGACATCCCACTTGATATAGGAGATCCACAAATTCAGTCCTCCCTTCTTACCTTTTTCATTCTCTTTTGAATATTAGAAAAATTAGGGATTCAATCTTTAAATCCCTTTTTACAATCAGTTTATCTCATTTAATTTTATAGTTCTTGAATAGATGGATTTGACATTTATTCATCATACGACTCTAATCGCTTCGTGCTATAAGACAAGAATCCTTGTATGTAGCAAACTAAATATATTCATATGACAGATTACAAAAGCTAAATAGTTAGTATGCATTAAGATTATTTATTTAGTTTGATTTTTTAGGTCAACTAAAATAATTTTACTGTTGCATCTCTATGCCTAATAAAAGTTACAAAAGTTTGAATTTTCAAATGAGTGATAAGAGAAAGTGGCAAGGTTCTAAAAAAAGAAAAAAAATAAGCATGACAAAGGATTAAAGAGAGAAGATGTTAAGAAAAACAAAGTAGCTAGAGAGAGGGAACAACCAAATAAGGGAGAATTTGGTAATGAAGTGAAACAAAAATAAACAAGAGAGAGAAGAGCATAACTAAAAAACAAAGGAACAAAAAAATTGAAAGAATTCAACTTGCATAAGAAAGGGTTATGAGAGACAAAGAGAGCTTGAAAGGGACTTAAAGATCACTATAAAACAGTGAATAAGGAGATTTTGATGCATACAAAAAGATTTGGAGATTTGGGGATTGAATATATAATTTTTCAATATTTAAATGCATGTAGGGAGAAAAAGGAGGAGGGACATACCAAGTAGGATATCTAGCTGGCACGAAGGACTCATAAAATATTAAAAAGTGCCACATAAGTTTAAATTATTAGAAGTCTAACATATAATTAGGGTTCTTCAATTTAAGGTTCATATTAAAGTTTTTTTTTCTAAACATTAAGTTTCTTTTCAATTATTTAAAACATTTACGTTTAATTAAAATTAAGGATAACCAACCCTCAGATGCTCAAACTTTTAATATTTTTTCAATTTAGAGCCCAAACTTTAAAATTTTCAATTGAATGATTAGTCTTTTAAAACCTTAACAATTCAGTTCAAAACATTAGTTTTTACTGATGTGGCTAATAGATAGACATCTATGTGATATCTGGTAGACATGTGACATCATCAAAATTAACCTTTTGAACTAAATTGTTAAACTTTTACAAGGTAAGTCATTTGATTAAAAAATTTAAAAATTTGGGCACTAAATTGAAAAAATTCTTTAAATGTTTGACACTTTTGAATATGTTGTCCTATTAAATTTTGATGCAAACATTAATGTTTAAATCAAAACTTTTGCCTAAGCTCCTATCATTATCTCTAATACTACTTTTGCACCTCGTTCATGTTGAAATTTGCTTTGTCATTTTTTAATACAATATCTTTAGGCCTAAATGGTGTTTTAGGCATTGCCTGACATGGTTTATATAGTGATTTAAAACATTTTAGGACTACTATGTGGATTTTTTGTCCTTTTTTAAGAATCCTTTTTATTATATGGTTGCATTCACCTTTTCTTGTTAACTTATAAATGGTTTACGTCAACTTCTTAGCAAGTGACATGAATAAAGATTGGAATCTTCTAAGATATGTTTGAGTTTCTAGTTCGGTTTGAAGGTGGGAGAGATTTCAATAAATTTTTAAATTAAAAGGAAAATTTTGGGCCTATAAAAGAGATAACATAAAACATGAACAATTTTCATAATCTATTATATTTCTATTGCTTAATTTATTTTATACATTTTACATATCCTTATACTTGGTCGAATAAGTGTTGTAGATACGACAAATAGATTGAAACGTGTCTTTTTTCACTTAGGTCTTTATATGTTTGTTTCTCACCTTATATCAACAATTAGTGACCACATCCATATTTGTTTGCATTGTAATGATAATTTCCCTATAAGCTTCACTCCTCAAACTTGTCAGTTTAAGAAAATGTGGCTTCAACACCAACCATTTTATATTTATTTATAAAACTTGTGGAACCAAAAATCAAGTTCTCTTCATCTCTCTAATTTATGGCACAAGTTAATAAAAATGAGTGGAGAGGTTATATTACGAAATAAATCTGCTATTGGGCTTAATGCTTAAAGGATTATAAAAGTGATTAAATATTGCATCTATAAGGCTCAATCTTTCTCTTATTAAGAAAACCAAATTAGGGAGGAATTTCTTTTGTTGAATTAGAGCTCTTACGTTCATATGATAGGGAGGAAATCATGTTGAGGCATAGGTATAAAGTTATTTGACTAAAATTTGATGTCAAAATCAATATTTTTTTCACAGATAAGCATGCTTCAAGCTCTAACTTGGTACTATTTAAAAACATCAAGATTCCTATAATATTCTTTATTAAGATATGCTAGATCGAATAAGATTTTAACCCATAATTTTGACTATAGTGAAACATATTACTATTAATGAATTTACTTTTAGTGATATTAGTAGTTTTATATGAAAAATCAAACAATATGTAAAAGATCAATATGAAAAGGAGCCAGTTGTATCAATTGAACAATCAAAAGATGAACAAAATAAGTAAAATGGAGTACATATGTAATTGAAAAGAGTTTAAAGACAATTCAAGTCAATTAGACCAAGAATAAAAAAAGTTGGAGCCTGTCCATATGTAACAAATTACCTTTTGTTGAAACTTACTTTGGTCATATCAACGGTCTAGGATCTCAATATTTCATGAACATATCTTGTTATTTGCAAAATGAACAAATCTTTCCATAATCAAGAAGAAATTTGATTTGAGCTTAAAGAAAACTCTCTTAACACATGAAAAATACTTTTGGGAAACTTTGAAATAGTTTTGAATCAATTTTTGGTAAATGAGTGTATTTTGATCTTTGTGAGAGCTTAAGAAGTTAAAAAAGTTGTTTTTATGAGGTTTAGTCGACCTATATTGAAGTTAGTTATACTGACCTATGTACTGAAGAAAAGATATTTTATTTACCATAAGTTTGTGTTTTTAATAGGTATATTTGGTTATTTTAAGTACAAACACTATATATAAATTGTGGAAAAGATCTTTGAAGCTAGAGAGAGTTTTGGGAAACTTTTGAGAAACTTTCACTTCATTCATATGTATGTGAGCGTGATATGAGCTTTTAGTATTCTTGATTTGTATTTGAGTGATTAAAAGAGAAATTTATTTGTTTAAGATTTCTCTTCGATTGTGGTGAAGAAAATATGGAAAAGGTTCCTCTTTACCTTAGGAAAACAAGATCTTGTATAGATGGTTCCTTTTCACCTATTAGAGGAAGAGAAATAATAAACTCTTAAGTGAATTAGAGAGTGGAAGTAAGTTAAGGATTGTTTGGTCAAACTGTTATAAATTATTTTTGTCTTTCTTTTTTTTAACTCTTTTTTATTATTATTATGATCATTGTATGATTATCATTAATTAAATTATTGTAACCATTCAATAGAGTAAGCTTTTAATCCATTAGAATTTTAAGTAGTCTAAAAAGTAAATGCATATAGTGCACTCCCCTTTTATGTACCATCTAGGAACGACAAGATAAGAATAGAACTATATCAACTATTTTTTATTTCATCTCATATGTTTATTGTTCAATTGTGTAGTAGAATGTTTCTATGTTTATGAATATTCTCTAAAAAGAGGTCTCTTCTAATGAGAATAATTTTTTTTCTATCTTTTTCTAAAGATTATGTTTGGACTCCCTTTTTTCATATGCATCTAGATAAGCCTTTTGTAACGCCGGACTTTCGGAGTCCTTTTGTGCTGACCGAGTCCATTGGATGGATATGACCATGGTGGGTAAATTAAATGAGTTCTAGTGCCTTAGAGGTGATTAGACATGATTTATAGACTCATGGGACACTTAGAAAGCTTAATTGAAAAAGTTGATGTATATAAGGGCTTATTTGCAAATTGTCAAAAGTTAAAGGACTTAAACGTAATTTCTCAATTCTTGG
>JAOSBP010000205.1:32066781-32084153 GCA_027563825.1 Erythroxylum mucronatum
AGTTGAGAGTGAGATTGAAGAAGTGAAGCGGGAAGCAAAATAAAAAAGAGAGGAAGCATCGACTCGGCTTAGACGACAAGCTGAGACGCAGACGAGGTGGAAGCTGGTTTAAAACAAACGAAAACGTCGACGTTTTGTTGTGGGACAGAATAGGGACAGAGTTAGTGGGACAGAAGATCTGAACCCCTTGATGCCACCCAACGGAATAATTAATATGGCAAATCGCTAGTTGACTAGTCGATTAGTCTAAAAATGGTTAGTGATAAGTAATGTGAAAAGATATGCCTAATCTAGACTGCAGTGTGATAGTTTGTTAGAAAGCAATGTTTTAGAAATTGGGTTAGAAGCTGAAATAGTAAAAATAAGAGGTTTTAAATTTAAAAAGTTTAATTATTAAGATCTATTTTAATTTATATGAACTTATTAATTTATAAAAATTGATCAATTAATTAATAAACTTATCAGTTTTTAACATCAATAGCTATTAAAATAACTCAAACCGAAAAAGTTGAAAGGTTTAAAATTTTTATGATTAAACCGGTCAAACTGGTTGAGTTTTTTTTTATCATTAGTTGTAAATGAATTCCAAAATTGATGACCAAAATTTCGAAGACAAATTAGTTCACTACAAAAAAAATAGGGTTTACCGACATAACAAAGCGCCGGAAATACGGCTGTAGGTAAATTTCATAACATAAATATAGGTGGAATTTGTTAGTGAAAAGCAAGATTCTAAACTAATTAATTTGATTTTTTAAATTTTGAAGATAAATTAAAATGTTAAGAGCACTAAATTAAAAAAAATATAACACTTTTTAAATTTATTATTCATTATATACAATATAAATGCAATTGCAATAATTTTAAACCTTAAGTACTATAAGAAATGAATAGCACATTTTCTTTATTCTTTTCTACTTGAATAAAAACCATATGATATTTAGGTTTTGAAAGTGAGGGCCATAATTCACCCTAGGAGAATAGGCTCTTGATATGTCACCCATGGCAATGGAATAATTAGTTTGTATGTGCAAATCACTAGTTGTCAGTCCACTAGTCTAAAAATGGTTAGTGATAAGCTTTGTGAAATGATGTGTCTACTCTAAACTGGAGCACAAGGTATGATGAAAATGAGTTCCAAAATAAAAAATGACAGTTTTTTAATAACACATATATTATTGAATTTTGAGAATGAGCCTTGAAATAATCGGTAAAGTTGCTACTCTAAAGTCATCGTTTTGAAAACTGGACCGGACCGGCGGGTTCGACCGGTTCGACTGATGACTGGTTGGATATCTGGTCCTGTTCACTCCTAAAAATCGGTCCCTAATTGAGCCAATGAGAACCGGTCAATTGACTGGTTCGATCGGTCCGACCACTAGTTCAATGAATTTTTAATTTTTTTAATTTTTAATATTATTTGGTATATTTTTATAATTTTTTAATATTACTAATATTATATATAATTAAATATAATTATTGCATAATTATGACGTCACACCGGTGACCAATAAGGCTTCCGGTTCGATGTCCGGTCCAAGTTTTAAAACCTGATCTAAAGTTATAGATTCAAATCATAAAAACCGTCTCTTTGTAAAAATATAGAAGGAAGACTGGATACATCATGATCCTCTTCAAACTCTGCAAAACAAGAAATCTTATATACTGAATACGTTGACTTTTATGTATTATTGAGGAGTAAAGCTGAGTATTTGTAGACGTTCTCAGATTTCACGCTTCAGTAAGATTTATACTCGGTGTTATTATTGTTGAAATTGAAATTATGGCAATTTTAAACCTTAGTAGTGTAAGAAGTTTCATTATTTTTTTTGGTAAATCAGTAAAGAATTAATTAATAAAACCAAAGAATGTACAAAATAAGGTTTAACCCAGGAGCCAAAAAATACAAAAATAAAGAATAAAGCTACTAGCCACACTCCTAACCGATAAATACTCTAGATACTAACTACACAAAAAGCTACTATAACCAACCCATTCTTTTCTTATTACTTTATCCTTTACTAAAAACCTTATCTGGTAGTTAATATAACGTGTAGAACGTCCTTTAGATCCTTGTGATTATTACCGATAATTGAAAAATTCAATCGGTTTAGTTATTTTAATCGTAAAAATTTTGAACTGTTTAACTTTTTGGTTCGGTTTTCAACTTTTCGATTCAATTTATTTTAATAACTCTTGTTATTAAAAATATTTCAATTAATTAATTAATTAATCAATCAATTTTTGTAAATCGATAAGTTATTATAAACTAAAATAAATCAAATAATTTTTATTTAACAATCTTTTTAATTGAATTTTAATTTTTTGGTAGAGAAAGATATTCTCTTTAATCATATTTTAAAATTTTAATTTTATTTAATTTTTAATCGGCAACTTTTTAAACTTTAAATCTCTTGTTTAACTTCCAATCTGATTTTAAAAATATTTATTATTTCAAGTTTAATTAAGAGTATATCTCTACATCTAATTCAAATATATGTAAATTTTAATATAATAAAAAGATTTATAGCTTCTAATTTTAAAATTTTGATATAAGACTTATGAGCTTTAGGAATTAGAAAAATAGATAACATAATAACATAATGAATGGGGCTCAATGGAAGCCTTGACGGGCCAGAAGATTTCTTCCTGGATGTAAATATCCAGCTAGAAAGCCTAACATTAGTAGCTTGTTGAAAACAAACTACAGAAATTATTAATTATACTTATCAGAAAAAATATAAAAAATTAGGGTTGGACATGGGTCTACTTCATCCTATTTATTTTGTGTTGAATACTTTTAATTTTTTTTACATAAATATCAAATATTTTAAAGGGTTAATTATAAAAAAATCTAAAGCTCGGTTAAATTATAACTTGTACTTTAAAAAATGACAATAAAATGTTCAAATTTTTAATTTTAACTCGATGTTGATGATTCTGTTATCTTTGTTGACGTGACAGTTAATGAGACATATTTGTCACTTTTTAAAGTTCAGGCTATAATTACAAAATTGACTAAAGTATGAGATTTTTTTGCAATTAAACCTATTTTAATTTATTTATTATATGTTAAACCTTTTAAGTATATTTTAAAATTTCAAAAATATTTGTTTTTATTAAAAATAAAATGACATATAAATTAAAAATAACATATTTAATATCTATTTTGCATTTGTTGTCATTTTTATTAGAATAACCATTTTAAACTAAACTATATTTTAAAAAGATTTTAAACAAATTAATATTTTAAAAAAATCAACATTGGATAAATATTATAACCTTTTTCTTGTTACTTCTTGCATTATGTTAATCAAATTGCCAATGATTAATGACCAACTTCCTAGCCTCCGATTAACAACAACAATAATAACAACACCCTGTATAAATTTTGTTGACGTGCAATTGTTCGTTTAAGATTTAAGAATAACAACACCCTGTATACATTTTGCTGACGTGCAATTGTCCAGTTAAGATTTAAGAATAATTAGGAAGAATTTATGGAATGTTCTTGATATTCTTTGATTTTTTTAATATTAAAAATATAAAATTATTTAAATATAAAATTTTAAGATGGGCATTTATATAAATTTATTATTTATTTTTAGTTTATTAATTTAATAAATATTTTATTAAAATATATAATTTATTTTGTGTATTAGAATCCGTATTTAAAGTACATTTTCGTTTTCAATTTTGACTTCCCTCTAATACATAATTTGACAAGGTTAAGCTGTAATTAGAGGAGGGTTAAGCTTTTTGTTCATCATCCTTTTATAAAATCCAACGAAAAGCCACGTCTTTACGCTAATCTAAACCTCAATTGCTGTTTATGTTCAGACTTCAGAATGTTACTGCGCCGAAATTTGGACCTAAGATAAGAAACCACAGCCCTTCGATTTGATGACGACTTTGACATGCATCTCATCCATCGGCAAACATGACATGCACATAGAAACAAAGACATTTGTCCTACTTTTCTGCGTCTTTCTTCTCGGACACATATGCTCCGCACGGAAGCGCGAAATTCGAGTGAATTAGGTCAAGTTTTTAGATCTCTGAAGCTATTTTGCCGGAGAAGTAAGTGAATGCGGAATTTTCCGGTGACGGTTCCAATTGAGAGAAGTTGGAGCCGCCGCTAATCTACATCCAGGAGTTTCTGTTTTTTCTTTTCTTTTTTTTTTGGAAAATTATCTCATGGATTCGATCTCGAGCTACAATGGCTCGGTGAACTTGTCGCACTTCCTCATCTCGTTGTATTTTGCTTTCGGCTTCGTAGCTGCTAGGTCTTTACTGGACAAGTTCATCTTCCGAGTATGATTTTCTCTGTTTCGTATTCTTCTTCTTCTTTTTTGATAGGCAGAGTTTAAAATGCTTTAGCAAATTAAGGAATTCGTAAATTGAAGTTAGTTCCTAATAAACTGAAGCAAAAACGGAGAGATATGACGTGAAGCATTTTTATTAATTTCTCTTTTAATTTTAATTTTTTGGTGTACCATAATTAAGGCCTTTTGAGTTCAGAGAAGTATTCAATTTTGCTTAGAGATTATATGTAACTAAGTCAAGTGGAATTCAGATTTCAGTTCCTCTGCTTCGTCATTTGAGCTCATGTAAGCTTAAAAAATTAGTGGCTTTGTTGCGTCATCGTTGACTTCAATTTGAAAATTTGATCTTGAAGCAAGTTATATATTCGCGGGGTTATCGCTAGCAATTTTTAGGTTGGCCCTTTCGTGTTATGCACTTTGAAAATTGTTTCAATAGAGTATATTTTGTTTGTTGGGGAAGTATGAATCTTCCTGGATTGCCAAAAAAATGGCTTAGTGAACAAAATTGATTATTGTGAAGGATGAGCATGTTCTATCACTATGTCTGATTTCATTTCTATGCTATGTACAGGAAGATATGTGTGTATGTGTATGTGTCTGTATGTCTGTTTGTTGAATTCTTCCTTCTTTTATTGGCGTCTTTCTGATAAACTTCACACTTGTTCAGAGGCTAGCTATATGGCTTTCAGATAGAACAGCCATTAAGTCAAGGATTGATGAGAATACTACAATAGCAACCATTGCAAAATGCTCAGAATCAATGTGGAAGCTAGCATATTATGGCGCTGTAGAAGCTTGTATTTTAAAAATAACATTCGATGAGCCATGGTTCAAAGATACTGGAGAATACTTCAAAGGATGGCCAGATCAGGAACTGAAGTAAGTATTTCATATGCTAGGAATCTGTATATTTAGATCGTTTTGTTTATTTGTTATATGTCTTATCATGACTACACGGCATACATTTCTCTTAGATGAGTTTGTATTAACAGCCTCTTCTCTCAACTGCATTATTACCTAAGAGAAGAACCTATCTGGGTTATTAGTTGCTTTGTACTGACCTGATCACATTTTCATTTTCAGGCTCCCCTTAAAGCTTTTCTATATGTGCCAATGTGGGTTTTACATCTACAGTATTGTTGCCCTCCTAACATGGGAAACGAGAAGGAAGGATTTCTCAGTGATGATGTCTCATCACATCATAACAGTTATACTGATTGGATACTCGTATATTGCACGGTAAACCTCAATTACGATTCAGTCCTCAAATTCTTGGTGGCAATATGGGCATAAATTCAAAGTTCTTTACAAAGTCAAGACTTACTCAACTTTTTCATTGATTCTCATCAATGAAGAGTCAAATGTTCTTTCTTCCGTCTGATCTCATCCTTCTCCTTCTTGAAGATGATAGTCTGTGATAAGGCAAAATTATAGGTCTGCTCTGGAGCTGCTATGTATGTTTTTTGGTTGAGATATTACATGTTATAAGCATGTTTTGTGTTTATGTTCTAGGTTCTCCTACTCACTAACCCTTGCGAGCATCTGAAAAGATATCCATTGTTTAACAATTTCTTTAGTTAACTTTATAAGAATTAGCTCTTCCCTGGAAAAAAAATCTGTTGCCGAGTTATATATTCAATTGTTGGGTTCTGAGTAGGTATTATGTCCATTTAGCACTTTTCCTTTTAGTTGCTTTATATGTTGAGATTGTGTGGTTTGATCTCATCATTCTATTTATAAAATTCAATGTCCGGTTTCAATAAGGCCCTTGCTAGTTAAGACTAAAAAACTTTGAACTTTACTTTTTGAAGTCACAGTTCTACATCTGCCTAAGGATATACTAAAGTCAGATGCCATGATGATGTTTCATTTGGTGGCATGACAGCCATGTAAACAGCCAGTTGGCACAAACACTAACATGATGCATAGCATACTACTAAGTCCATGGACATTATATAAGAATCACCTGACTAGTAAATTTGACTTAGTCTGTACTTCAAATTTGTGTTGATGGTAAATCCGCTCTACTTAGCATTCTAAGTATAATAAGGAGATATCATGTGAGGCAGCACAGTGCACTAGCCAGTACCCACATAGCCCACATATGTGGTGTAAGGATTACTTAAACCAGAAACTAGATGTTACAAGTTCCCCCAGAACAGATCATGTCTTCAAAAGTTGCATTTTAGTTGTCCTTAGTGGAAAAACAATGAAGGCTTTTATAGCTGAGCTCAATCATGTCATCCATTATCATTTGCTAGGTATTGCTTCTTTCCTTTTGTTTTTGTTTTTTCCAGAATACCAAATATTCAGTTTGTAGTCCCCATATCTGGATTGAGATGGCAAAGCATGTATCTTGAGAGCTCTGCAGCGTTCCTCTGTTTTAGCTTCTGTCCCTGTACCTACATAGCCCACATAAGTGATGTAAGAATTACTTGAACTAGAAACTAGATGTTACAAGTTTTCCCTGAACAGATCATGCCGTTGAAAGTTGCAGTTTACTTATCATAATTTGAGGACATGATGAAGCGCTCTTATGGCTGAGCTCAATCATGCCATCCATTATTGTTTGCTAGATATTGCTACTCTTCTTTTGTCCTTTTTTTCCCTCAAAATATCAAATATTCAGTTTGTAGACCATCATATCTAAGATTGAGATGGCAAAGCATGTATCTTGAGAGCTCTGTAGCCTTGCATTGTTTTTTAGCTTCTGTATGATGGAGTCGTTTCAGAATTGACAAGCTGACTTTACAAATCTGATGTTGGATAACTACAATTATATAATTCACTTGTTTCCAACTTCAGATTTTTCCGAATTGGGTCCATTGTTCTTGCCCTGCACGATGCAAGTGATGTGTTCCTGGAAGCTGCTAAGGTCTTTAAATATTCTGGGAAGGAGTGTGAAGCAAGTATTTTGTTTGGATTATTTGCCTTTTCATGGCTCACACTGCGATTAATATTCTTCCCATTTTGGGTTATAAAGTCTTCAAGGTTTGTTCTGAATAAATCATTTGATCTTTCTCTATTTAGCACATGACAGCTTTGGTTGGCTTATCCCTGAATGTTCCTGGCATATTTCAGTGTCGATTTGTTGGACATTCTGAATTTAAGAAAGGCGTATGATAGATCATTGTATTATGTCTTCAATACAATGCTACTTACGTTGCTTGTGTTCCATATTTATTGGTGGGTTCTGATATGCTCAATGATAACGAGACAACTTCGCAATAGAGGACAAGTGGGGGAAGATATAAGATCTGGTAAGTCTGTTAATGTTTCAGTAGTTTCTTAAGAAATCACTTTACAACCACTTGAATTTAGTAGCCTAGCGGTACTAGGTCACCTTCAGGACTTGAGATAAAAGATCCTAGTTCTTCCCTTCCCTCTTGTTTCAAGACACAGCCTAAAGAACAAAAAGGGGTTATAAAAAATAGTATACATAATTTGTGACGAGTCATACAGTTCTGTAGCTTTGTTGACAAGACTACGTAGCTGTACCATTTTTCTTGTTCTTGGCCCATATTTACTTGACTTTATCACAGCAGCATGTTACATGCTCTTGAACAATCTTAAGAATCCGTGGAACTACATGATAAGAAAATTCACCATGAAAAGCCACATAGTTGTTTTTTTTAATCTGGTTGTCTGTATTATGTTGATTTGCACCCCTTTCTATTTCAAGTTGGATCTATTTGAGTTTATTATTTCTACTGCAGATTCTGAAGATGACGAGTAAGTGAAAGATTTTGTTCAACCTTTCTGTTTCATTGGTGGCTTTAAGGCTATGGTATGACCTGTAAATTTTCACCTTGATAGATTAACTATTTCCTCTCAGTAATTTCGATGCTATTGTAATTCTTTGGCGCAATATTTTTAGTATAGATATAATGAGACTGTGTAATCTATTTTCAACCCTTTTTTATGTGAAAATTATACAAGATCCCTGTATACCTGTTCATTCAAGAGGACCTTGCTCCAGCATTAAGCAATATGATTTGTAAATGGTGTTGAAAGTGAAATAGCTTGGATACAGTCCTTTTGTTTTTGGTTAACCTGACAACAACTGTTTTTAGGACTAACTTTGGCTCAATTTAAATCAGGTGGACATGCCATTGTTGAATTTAAATAAGAATGTGTGTTAACATATCCATCTCATCACGAATAATTAACTGTTGGACTCGGTCATAAATTCAATGGCATCTTCACGTTGCTGCTGAGAAATTTCAGATGGCTCAGACTTCTGAAAAGGAAAAACTATTTGTGAACAGTGAACGCATCCGTACAGCTGGAGTACAGCAAATCTTCCACCTTCCTGCCTGTCTCCCCTCATGTTCTGGCATCTTGTTGCAGCGATGTCCACTGTCAACTCTGTAACCAAACTTCTGCCAGAGACATTGAGAGTGGTGAATCAAAGTAGCCCACGTTTCTTTTGTGGATGTTGTGCTTTTCCTCAACAATTTCCAGACATGGATGTATTGCACTGCCTGAGAAAGCCCTCCAACCTGACAGAATCTAGTGCCTGAAAATGGCATGGTTGTGCTTTCCTGGAATGTAAGACAAGAACCTGCCCACGTGCCAACAATCTTTTACAAACTGGCACGTTCTAGTTCTACCGATAGTTTTCAATTACCATTATTTGGAAATCCTCTTGAGGCTTGGTCCTAAAAGTTTTGGACGGTGTCAATTTGTCCTCTTCCCTTTGTTTTCCCATTGATTGATCCTCTTACTCTTTTGAGTCAGCTTATCTGGTTTTTCTCACACGTCGCTATCTCGACGTATTCTACAAAACTATCGATCTGACCGGTTAAACAATGAAGTTTCTGTGGTCCACTCATGGCTTCCGTTTAACAATTGATCTTTTATTCTTTAACTCTTCCATAATTCAGTATAAACGATCCGCCGCATGCGATTAGACCGCTGACCCGATTGAACTATGTTGACAGCTGTCTTTGGCTCTTACTCGCACGGTTGTAATTGGTAGGAAGTTAACCGTGAACGTACTTTCCCTTCTAGAAGAGAAAATATCTCTTGTCAACGTATTGCTGACTTATTAAGTAGCGTATGTGGTCCAATCATGGCTTCCAAGGCATATGTGCTCTCTTGTCACGATTTAGCTCTTCGCTCATCCAAATTAAGATTTCTCCTATTTGCAAATAATCACCTTTCTTAACTTCTGGATTTAGGGTTCAAATAGTTTTGTTGGTTGGAAGCCATGTGTTAGCAGACAGAAGTTTGAACTGGTAAAATCAAAAATTTAAGATTTAAAAAGTTAACAGATATTAGATCGTCATAAAATCAAATAAAGATTAATTATTTTAAAATATGATTAAAAGAAAATATACATAACAAAAATTTTATAAATTTAGTTAAAAAAGAAATTATTAAATAAAAATTAATTGAACACAAAATGTTAAAAACTGAATTAAAAAGTTACTCTTCAAAATTTTTACGATTAAACCGATCAAACTATGAAAATGTTTAATCATTACATATATGACTTACATATGTTTGGTGTGTTGGAGTTTTGAAAATATTTATAAAAATTAATTTTTGTGAGATTTTTCAACTATAGTACTTCACTAAACTATTAAGAGAATTTATAAAACATATTACGAAATTTAAAAATAAACAAGCAAACATACACCTATCTAACTCTCTTCGTCTCCGTCCAACTTAACTTTGCTCACTTTGCTCATCATCTACTGCGTCAGCATCAAACTTTGTTTCCCACGTATAACTATCACGTGGACTATTATGTCTTGAAACCCGTGTCTGGTTAGTGTTACAGCTGGCAGTGCCATGTCAGTACCCAACTCTATATATAACCTTTGACCTCTCTCTCCATCAACCATTACACGCTTTCAGAAATCTCCGAGCGCGCACACCAAACCACAAAAGCAAATGCAGCATACGTCCAACGAGCGATCATGGCTACTCTTCGGAGATCCGGAAGCTCAGTTCTCATCAACGATACCACTATCACCGCCCACCCGCCTGACCCAAGAGCAGGAACTCGCTGTCATGGTCGGTGCTCTGAGAAACGTAGTCTCCGGCACTGTTGATACATCCAGCTTCTGTCAAGACCCCAACTTTCAGTTCCAATTCCCGCAGATACCACAATTCTCAACCTCCGCATCCACTTCATTTCTTCCGCCGCCTGATTTAGAGGTTTGCAATGTCTGCAAGATCGAAGGTTGCTTAGGATGCAACTACTTTTTCCCGCCAAATAATGAACAAGGCAAGAACGAGATGGGCAAGAGAGGAGCAAGAAAGCGAGGGAAGAAGAACTTCAGAGGAGTGAGGCAAAGGCCGTGGGGAAAATGGGCCGCGGAGATTAGGGACCCGCGGCGGGCAGCTCGAGTGTGGTTGGGGACGTTTAACACGGCGGAGGAAGCCGCCAGAGCTTACGACAAGGCTGCGATAGAGTTCAGAGGACCAAGAGCCAAGCTCAACTTCCCATTTCCAGAGACCATTGCTACTACCTCCGGCATTACTGATAATAACAACGAGGATGTGGGTACAAAGGAACAGGATAGCCAGAAGACGAGTGGTGACATTAGCATGGAAGTACCGGCTGGAGTGGATGAGGAATTAGGCGATGGATTGTTCGAGATGACTGGGGACTATGACATGGAGGAGTTGCTTAGTTTGACGGACTTTGGAGGGAGTTCATCAGATTCTGCAGCAACGTTCTCTACTATTTGAAGTAGTCAGCATCGGCGTTCATAGTCTCAAAAGATCCTTTCAATATTTTATACGAACGGGTCATTTACCATTTTCAAGAGGATTGCATCAAGATATTGTAAAATTCCATTGATTCTAAAACGCATAAGTTTATAAAAAACACTTGATTGAGTTTATTTGCAACTCTTTCGTTGTATTGAGTACTAGAAATATACACGGTTAACATAAAGCCACGGCTACTCGGTTCTATTTTATGCGGGATGTGCCGTTTGGTGGCTGGGAAAACAGTGGCTGGCATGTCAGTTATTATAGTTGAGACAGAAAATCGAATCCTACTGATGACAAAGGAAAGCGGCAGTGAGGTCCATTGATATGAGACCGCACCTCTCACTTTAAAAAGTGATGGTTATCTGTTAAAATATTGTAATAGAACACGTGTGTTTTTCTTCAACCTTTATCAAACACAGCTCACTCGCACTCAAGTTCAACCTGTGCGTTAAATTATCACGTGTGAAAATGAAGTTAAAAAGGAGATTAATTAGGGAATCTAATTAAATAAAGTACGTGTGAATTGAGTTGATTAAAGGGCGATGTTATCCAAAGATGTGTTGCTTTTGCTAAAAGAAAAGGCACGCATGTTTAACCTGCCAATAAGATTAGTAAGTCAAAATCCGGAGAGTTTACCCAATTTTATCTTTAACAAATGAAAAGGTTGTTTTCAAATGACATTCTCTTTATCAATGGATATCGGATTTGATCATGGTACGTAATTACACCAGAACTGGTTAATACTGGGTATTATTTCAGGTTATTTTTAAAATTTATAAAGTAGTTTTTAAATTTTTTAAAAATTATAAAATAATCCTTCAATATATTGCACTTTATAATTTATAATTTGACATCAATCATGCTTTCGCAAATTATATATTATACTTAATTTAAAATAACTCATAAATATAAATCTCAATTCATAAATTAAAATAATTCATACTAAGCTCTCTCTTAGGTATATCAAATAATACCAACAAACATAATAAAAAATAATACACTGTAATTACTTATTTAAAAAATAGAAAAAGAAACATCAATTACTTATTTGAAAAACTGGCTACCTTGACTCTTTTCTTTTTTGTTTTTGAAAAAATTGATTGTTATCGTTGTAAGTGCTTCTTTGTATGCAATGTGTAATCATATCATTTTTCTGTCAAATTGCTCAGTTCTCAATACTTCTCATTTCTTAAGAGTACTGCTTGGTTCTCATTTGTCAAAACTCTACCGTTTCTCTCTTCTACAAAACTAAAACTCATCTTGAGTCATGCGTCGTTTCAGTTTTTACATTCTTTTTCTTCTTCTTTCTTAATTTTTGCTTATGTTTTGCCTTTTTACTGTAACATATTGTTTTTTTTAAAAATAGGCTTTGTTCTTTGTCTTTCTTTGGTTGTTGTCAGTGACGAAGTCAGGAATTTAAGATATGAGGACCCAAATAAAATATAAATTTCACAAAATTTTTTCATATCAAAACTAAATGAAAAATAAAGTTTTATTAAGAATATAAAATAGTTAAAATTACAATGATTCTCGCCTACTTTTTATAGATTGAAATCTTTTCATAACAAGATCATTGTTAATATTTGCAAATACATCTCTTTCAATGTAACACACTAAACAATCATTCAATAAGTCATCTCCCATTTTATCACGAAGTGAACTCTTGATAATTTTCATTGCGGAAAAAGCTTTTTTCACTGTGGTTGTAGCAATTGGTAAAAGTAATGATAATTTGACTAACAAATAAACCAAAGGAAATACATGTTGCTTTCTTGTAGCTACCATTCTCTTAGCAAGGTCTCCAATTTCACTCAATTCAGAGAAATTGTTATCCATACGTACAACAATGATAAAATTCCCAAGTTGATATTCAAGTTCAATTAAAACAATAGGAGGAAACTCTTATGGATAGAATTTGACAAGTTCAATCAATTTGTCAATGTCAAATGCAGAAAAGAAGTCTTTAGGATCAAGACATGCTATACATAAAAGCAAACTTGTATTGACTTCATCAAATCGATTGTTAAGCTCTTGAAGTTGCATGTCAATCATAGAATAGAAAAGCTCAACACCATAGTGATGAAGATTCGTCATGTCTTCGCTTCTACGCCTTGATCTCCCTCTAACTATAAACATATTGTTCATATCTATCGCACTTACATTATTTTCACCACAAAAGTCAACGACTTGTTTCAATAAAGACTCCCAATCATCATCTCTAGCTTGTTGCAAATGACATTTTGAAACTTTAACCAAATGCATTGCATTCACTATATTTTGATATTTTTTCTGTAAAACTTGAGATAACCTATTTGTGATACCCAAGATCTTTATCATAAGATGTAATACAAAGAGAAATTCAATGCAAAGCATAATATCAATTAAATCAATAGCTTCAGCCCTTTGTGAATTATCATTCCCATTTTCTCCAACAAACTCAAGAACCTCAATGAAAGAAGAAAATAAATGTAGCAAATTAATGAGTGTACCAAAATGAGAACCCCAATGAGTATCTCCGTGTCTTTTGAAAATCTCTTCTTCCATTGCATATCTCCATTCTTCCTTTGTGGTTGCTTCCTAAAAGCTAATTGGATCTGCACTAAATAATGCAAAAGTGCAAGTTTCGTATATATCAGCAAGTGATCTAAACCTTTCTGAAGGAGTTTTATCTGAATTTTCTGGTGCCATCAATGTTGAGCTGCTACTAGTTAGACTATTACTGGAAGAATTTCTTGGTATACTTGATGTACTAACAGGAGAGATTTCACTTGGAAGGACTTCATTTTCTGTCAAGATCTATGACTTCTTATAGCTATCTTCCTATTTCTAACTTGAATTTTTATCAAAGATTACATCTCTACTAATAATAATTTTTCCATTTACTGGATTATACAAAAGGTAAGCTTTGGATCGAGAACAATAGCTAATAAAGCCACAATTTTCTGATTTTGCATCAAGTTTATGTCGATGTTGAGAATTTCTCAAAGCATAAGCAGTATAACCAAAAATTCTTAAATGACTCATTGAAGGCTTTCTACCTTTCCAAGCTTCAAATGGTGTCTAATACATGACAGCTCTTGTAGGAGAAATATTCAACAACTATACTGCAGTGTTAACGGCGTCTGCCCAAAACTGATTTGGAAGATTCCTACTTTGTAACATGCTTCTAACTATCTCCACCATAGTACGATTCTTTCGCTCAACTATGCCATTTTGCTCTAGAGTATAAGGTGCTTTCAATTCCCTGTGAATTCCATGTTCTTCACAAAAAAAAGATTAAATTCTTGAGACATAAATTTTCCACCTCTATATGTTTGAAGAACTTTCAATTTGTTACCATTATGCTTTTCAACCAAAGCCCTAAATTTCTTAAAGCTTTCAAAAGTTTCAGATTTAAGCTTCAGAAAATATACCCAACTCATGCAACTATAGTCATCAGTAAACAACAGAAAATATCGAGCCCCACCAATTGAATTTGTATTTGTAGGACCACATAAATCTGCATGCTCTATTTCAAGACAAGTAGAGGCTCTCCATAACTTTCCTACGGGAAAAGATCTTCTATGTTGCTTGCCATAAATGCAACCTTCACACACATTGTCAATCAGTTTTAAGTTTGGCAGAATATGACCATCTCATTTTGACTCAACAACCTCAATCAATTTATATTCAAGTGACCATTAATGTAAATGCCATAACTTAAATTCAGCATCATTCTTTTGACTAGCAATTATAGCATGTTATGTTTTAGAAACTTCAAGAGGAAACATCTTGTTTTTTGTCATATGAACATTTCTATGACACTACCTGTTTTTTTTATTCTTAATAACACATGTTTCATCATCAAACAATACTGAAAATCCACTCTTCATCACTTGTCCAACACTTAATAGATTATGTGCCAGATTAGAAGCAAACAAAACATCCTGAATAAGTTTTAATTTACCATCACAAATAGAAATAGCCACTGTATCTTGACCTTCAACTTGTATTTGCTTATTATCTCCTAGCCAAATTTGCTTCTTCTTTGATTCATCTAGCTCCTTAAATGATGACTTCACTCCAGACATGTGATGCGAGCAGCTACTGTCAACAAACCAAACACTATTTTCACAATTAGTTGATACAGAATGAGCCATAAAAAACATGCTTTCTTTTCTTCTTCTTCTTCTTTTTCTTTTTCCTTTGTATAGCTAGCTTGATTACTTTTATCCCAACAATATGCTGCTGTATGACCGAACTTATGACAGTGATAACATTGAACATTTCTACGGTTATTTGACTAAGCAGCTTGGCCCCTATTTCTGCCTCTACCACGACGCCTGCCTCGAAAGCCACTTCTTCCACCACCCCTACCATATTCTTGCTTTGATAAAGACTCCTCGTTCACTTGAAATGCTTGTTCTTCATTTTTCTCTAGCGACCTATTTATCCTTGCTTCATGAGCTTGCAAAGAACCCATTAGTTCATCAAATGACAATTCAACTAAGTTTTTAGATTCCTTAATTGTAGCAACAACATGGTGAGTTAAACTTCTTAAGGCTTTTGCTTCCACAGTTTCACCATTCATCTCCTCACCATATGTCTTCAATTGACTAACAATTCTGTGATTCTAGACAAGAAATCTTAGATAGACTCTTTATTCTTCATAGATAATGTTTCAAAATCACGACGGAGAGATTGGAATTTCACGATTCTTACATTTGATGAACCTTGAAACTCTTTGTGCAATATCTGCCAACCTTCTTTTGATGTATTTTCTACTGCAATTCTTGAGAAAATGTTGTCATGAATTGCTTGTTGTATGAACACCAATGCTTTAGAATCCTTCTTGTTTTCTATTAGACAATTGTTGTTTGTATCTTCATTATCAAACCCATTCTCCACCAGCTCCTATAGATCTTGAGATCTGATTAAGGTCTTCATTTTAATGCTCCAATATTCAAAGTTTTCTCCTTTAAAAATAGGAATGAGAGATTGCCCAAAACTTGTTGAGTTTTCGTTGGCTACCATGACGAAGACCCACTATTTCCTGGAGAAAAGAACCTGGCGCTCTGATACCGTAATGCTGAATTTGAACGCAATAAACGAAGGTAACGGAGGTGTTGAAATCAATTCAAAAGTGCATTAATTCTGTTCAATAAGGTAGCCAAATATGTAGGCTTACAAATTGACATGTCTCCCATAATGCTAAATAGTGTAAACCTACTCACAACTAATGGCTAAGTAATAGGAACTACTTTAACAGAAATAATAATTTAAAAATAAACAAAACACTCGGTCATTTTTAAATCATTCTTCAACAAAGGGGATGTTATTTTCGGACTTTTAAATATGGAAAGAAAACTTAACCGGTGGTTAGAAGCAAGGACGGAGACACCACTGGGGCCCCCCAAAATTTAAAAAAATTAAATATTTTTTATTTTTAATTAATGTATAACTTACCATAATAGACCAATAGACCAAAGAGTCTTCATAATGTTATACGACTCCTACCCTGCTACCCACCATTTACATTCACATCCCAAATAGGATTCTAATCTCCCTACTCATGATGGCTACACAAGAAAACAACAAAGGTGTGTTTTATGACCTAAACCTATCATAACATTCCCAAGTGGTGTGGTTTAATGGCACAAGCTTACAAGAATAACTTACACAAGCTTGAGGATGAAGATCCTGCGCACATGCCAATCGATTTTTAAGTTGCTTTTCCTTCGCTTCTTAAGATTGCCCGTAAATTAGATATTGAAATTTCTGATGCTCCAATCTTGAAAGAGATTGACAATAGGTAAAACATAAAGCTTTCGAGGTAGTTTCGTAACTCAAATCTGGATCATCAATGTTTTCCTTCCTTTTTCCTATGTGATCGAGCTAAACTAGATTTACTCCTGCGTAATATATTATATATTTATATATATATGCATATATAAAAGAAAAGGAGATCTAATTATTTTTTAGTATATTTGACAGCTGCTACCTCTTTTATGGAATTGGTAAATATTGGTTCTAACTAATTTTTTTATTTTATAGTTATGAAAAAATAGTTTAAAAAATTAAGACCGGCTATTCAGTCATCATCGTATGATTTAAATCAGAATGTTAATAAAGCACCTCTAGCATCGAATGAGGTTATTATTGAAGAACTTGTGATTGACTTAGAAAATCTTCCTTCTGATCTAGGATTGAGACCTAATATAATGGCGTATCCTCTTGAAAAACGAGATCAGGTGCATACAGCTTATTTATTAAAAGGTCCTTGTCAACCTCGAAATCATAACTTTCCTCAAACTATGGATGGAGATCGTAAGCGGA
>JAOSBP010000205.1:32098231-32119788 GCA_027563825.1 Erythroxylum mucronatum
AAACAGTTTGATAATAATGGAAGCTAACAAAACAAATCAAATCAATCCTAGGAAATCATCTAGGTTGACTCACAGTAGGCTCCAATAAGCTATTGCCTGCATGGTCTGGCAATGTCTGACTGGCATCCAATAAGTTCCTCTATATCATATAAAACACATTTGCAAATATCACATTTTTTGCACAAATGTACAAGTGTTCTTTTATGCACATCAATGTATAAAATGTATGCACAATGCATGTTCAATGACAATTCCGGGGTACTCTATTGCGATTCTTATCAAAATTCATTCATATATCAAAGCCCTCATTAATACCATGTATATTTACAATTGGATCGAACAAAATAATGTCAAACAATTTCATTACTTCATTGACCACTTCAGATTTTTCCTCTATACACATACGGGTCAACTTTCCATACTAATTCTGATAAGGTAAATGACCAAATTAGGCAAAACTTCCTTCTATAAAGTTGTTCTCCCATTTCTTAACTTTCTAAGGACACCAAAATCATTCAATTTAGTTAAGTATACGAAAAGATATACTCAAAATATTTCAGACTGTCCATAAGCTTTAGCGGAATTCTTACCTCAATTTCCAACCAAAAATTGAAAATCTTAGAGATAGAATTAAAACTCCATTTCTTCATAAACGTTTTATCCCTATGTCTTTAGTTTAAGGCAAATCAAAAATCACCCAATTTGGATAACTACAGAGAAAGTTATGATCAACATACTAAAGTATGTTCGAGCTGTCAAGGGAAGGATCTCGTCGCGACGAGAACAAAAAGTGAAGTCGCGACGTACAGTCCAGAAATCAGTTTTTCTCAGGATTTTTTTGCAACGGTCGCCGCGACGAGCTCAAGGGTGAGTCACGCGTCGCGATGTACAAAAAGGAATGAGTCGCGGTGAGAACAAAAATGGAGGTCGCGACGTATGATCACAGAAACTCGTCTTCCCTAATTTCCAGATTTTTAAACTCAGATTTCACTCTCTCACTCTACTATCATGCACTTCTATTACTTAAATAACATTCAAAACAATTCTTCTAACTCATTTTTAGCTCATCAATACACATACAATTCAAAAATCCAGATTTACACTTAAACACCAAAATCCGATTCTTATACATGCAATTTCCAATTTTCTGCATTTTTCTCACACTCACAAATTCAACTCCTCCTCTAAACCATTTAGCACATGCATTCACCGAAACTCTACTGTTTTACCTTCTCATATATGTATTCATCTCTAACACTAGTCATCACCAAAATCACGGTTCAACAACATGGTTTCCAGCACACTTTTAACAACTCTATATTAACACCGAAACTACTCAACTTGCTCAATTCATGCATGAACTCATCTTCAACCATCAAAACATGATTTACACAACATCCAAAAACAAACTTAAACACGGCTTACTTGATTCAGCTATACTTCTCAGTAGTAAGAGTAACCCAATTATAGACAAAGATTCAATATTCGGTGATGGACAAGGAACAAAGAAAGGATTCTTTGCTGAATGCTTTTGGTGGGTACCGAAAGCTACAGTAATCACTTCCTAAACATAACATAAGCTACTTGTCCACCTTGCATGTATTACATTTGTCATCCAAATAAATTTTCCACATGTCACACTATAATTAGTCCACGTGTCACAATAGGATTGGTCCAAAATAAATATTTTTTCTAAAATTCACTAAAAATTTCAAAATATCATAAATAACACCAAAATTGCCAAAACACATTTTAATCATATTTAACCACTCAATTGTACCCGAAAAATGCCAATAAATGCGTGTACAATCATATAAATGTGCAAAAATGTGCATGTCACAATTAATTATGCATGACATGCATTTTCCTAATTTCTCAGAAATTTCTCAAAATTCACAATTCTAGCCCTAACATGGATATCGGGATGTTACACTTCTAAAACCTAGTCATTTCCTTTTATCTCCGATCAAAGTAGAGTTCCATGTTCTTTTTAGTGGGCAAATTAAATCAATTTGTTTGTTAACAAAAAAGGAAGTGTGAGATAGTAAGAGACTTCAAAGAAGATAAGAAGAGATAGTCTATGGTTTAGAGGTTTGAACTTTGGATGGGATTTGAGCAACCCAAATTTTATCGGAGTTTAAACTTGGATCACATGAATGAGATTGGAGGACCTGTTGTAGCTATTCCAAATTAATTCCTAGATTCTTGTACTTAAACAAACATAATATAGGAAAGTAGGAGTCGATCCTAAGAAGAATTCTAGCTCACCAATCATTATAAAAGTGAATAATTAACAAAAATTGATGGTTATGAAATTTTGCAATAAAGAAGATAAAAGAAGTAATAAAGTCATATTTTTCAATAAAATGAACCTCAGTTTTCAGTTGTTTCCACCCTTTGGAACCACGATTGTTATTAGCACAAAATAATTATTTTATCAATTATATATATCTATCCTTCCTTATGATTGGTTAATCAAAAATACATATTTAATTAACTCTTATTGCTTAACAACCTTAGATAGGATCAAAATTTAATTAAATAGTAGCTTTAAGAAACGAAACACCAAAGAAGCAAGACAACACAACGCTCATGATTGCATTTAATTTAGTTGAATGCTTTTTCTAAGAGTAATAATTTCTAACACAACAAATTAAAAATCTTAGTTGCTACAAGTAATTAAAAGATTTGATCTTTTACGAATTCAAACTTTAATATAGGAAATGATAATTTAATCCAATGAACTAATTGCATGCATTAGACATTAATCGAAAATGATCAAAGAATCAAAGTATAGAAAAGCAATTTAATACATGGATAAATGCAATACTTCATTATAAAACCCAATTGTCTCTCAGTCTTCAAAGTTCCAAAAAGGAATGTAACTTTCTTCAACCAAGAATAAAAGACTTAGCTAACAATGGTCATTCCTACCACTAAAAGCTGAAGAGAAACTACTCTAATATTAACTAAAGAAAAGAGAAAACAAGAGAACTTTGAAAAGCTGGAAATTTTATGCCTTGCTCCTTCACATCTTGGCTCTATTTATAGCCTTCATAACTAATGTGAAAATCTTATGGTTATGATCCTTTGGATCTTTCGGATCATATCTTCAATGATTTTCACTTAAATATGCCCAAAATAAGGTTTTAAACCACTTTTAATATGTTTTTCTCTTGCAGATTTGATATCTAGAATATGTAATTTTCACTAAACGTGCTCACATTTAAGATCACGTCAGACAATTTTTTAAAATTTCACTTTGATTCCTATAGTAAGATCTCAATCTATAAAATAAAATGTTTTATTAGCCAAAATCTCCTTGATTATTAGTGATATTAGCCCTTTATTTCAAAATTTTCAATTTTAGATTAAGATTAAATCATTTTCTTATAAAATATTGAATTTAAACACATCATGAAAAGATTATAAAGATTTTTGGATGCTAAAAATTTGGAAAAATTATGACATATCAAAATCTCTTACACCTAATCCTTGTTTGTCCCTAAGCAAATGAAAAAAATAACAAAATATGGTAGCCAAATAGTTTTTACCAAACCACTTCTCATAAGATTAAACCATGTATACTCCTTAAAAATTAGACCGAAAAAGAGTTGAGCATCACAACACACATCAAAGTTGTCTTTCACTAGAAATTATGAACAAAGAAAATTAAAGACAATCTTAATCAACATTATGCACAAAGTCTTGGTGAATTTCCTCATGGTGTTCACTTTATTGCACAATAGTTTAAGCTTAAATGTTTACTCTTAAACTCTTGTCACAAGGAATACACTACTATAAACTTGCATATACACCAAAATTTTCTCACCATTAACATATGAAGGTTCAAATCAAAAGGACTTTTATTAATTGGATGTAATAGGGCTTAGGATAAGGTTTTGGATATATAGGGAAAAAATTTTAGGCTAAGACCATACATATTTAATAAGGCAGAGAAAAGAATGTAAGCAAGTACTCATATGTCAATGTAAATATACTGTGGCTGCAATTATTCTATTATCAATTTTTTCTTTTTCCTTTTTTTTAAACAATCATCAACAGGCAACCATCATACAAAATTCACATGAATACAAGATGTGTAGCTTGAAAAATAGAAGTCTCATCTAATTCCCCTAATAGCTCAAAAATTCCTCATTAAAAACACATAGTTAGGTGATAGGATATATGATAAGATCAGTTTGTGATATGGGTTTAAAACACAAAGAAAGGGAAAGAATTGGCTTAAAAAGGTTGAATTAGGGATAATTAAGAAAGGTGGCTTTTTAAGTTAAATGGTTATAACAAGGAATGTCTTTATCATATTAAAGTCTTCTGTATCATAGTAATTTAAATTGGTTCAATGCAAGTTCTAAAGGTACCCAAATGATAGAGGGTTGCACCTCAATGAGAAATTAGATAGCCATAAGATGTTTCTATCGTTGAAGACTCAAATGCTCACAAGTTTCAAACAAATTCACCTAGTCATCATGTAATACTTCATTAATCAATTGAATTAATTTGTCTAAGTGCATACCTAGGTATTTGAACTTACCAAAGTTTTTGGCTTCCTTTTGATCAATCTTAGTCTTAATTTGTGCACAAGAGTTTCTTTGAAAAATCTTATTTCATCAACTTCCAAAAACATTAGGCATAAATAGGACATCAAAAGAAAGTGCTAAAACATCATATAAATGTTCAAAATATCACAAAATCAAAACTAGGAAGATTCCTAACCCCACACCTATTTAAAACATTATCCTCAATGTTTCCTAATAAAGCCCAAAAAATGGAAAGAAAATAAAATGAGAGAGAAAAGAAAAAGAAAATATCATGTATTTCTTTGTGATTTTTTTAGGTGGAGAATTTAGCAAGATTTCATAATGGGTGGACTTGCTACTAGTATTAGTTGTTGCTAGTGGCTCATCAAGGCTTGACTTAAGTGGCAAGTATAAGAAAAGAGAGATTTTTAAAGTTTTCTGAGACTCACACAATTGCAGAGACATACACAATCAAGGTGCACGAGCATGTCTATACTTACATGGGCGTGTCAAATCCTATATGACCGTGTATCTTTGTGAGGTAGCCCCTCCAATTTCACACCTTTATAATTTGATACATGATCTTGACACATGGTTGTGTTTGGTATCTACACAGGTGTGTTGTTAAGAACAACTCAAAATCCTCATTTTCTTCCTTAATTTCACCTAATTTTTGCTCCTTTTTATTCCTAAAGGCAAGTAAAACCTTAAAAAGTTGAAAGAAAATTCAAATATGAATTAAATTAAGCAAAATGAAAGATAAACTTAGGGTACCTCCTAAGAGTGCTTCTGTGTAACGTTGTTAGATTGATGATACAATCATTCATCTGTCGGGATCAGTTTCCTCTGTCTTAAAAACACCCTATGCTAATAAATCAATGAGACCAGTTGAAAATACAGGACAACCCTTATTAGGATATTTAATCATATCATAATTTTGAAATTTAAATACAGGACAACCCTTATTAGGATATTTAATCATATCATAATTTTGAAATTTAATCACATCTCTGTTAAACTCCATCATTAAAGCTCTGTACACACATCAATTTTTATCCTTGTCATTTTCATAAATGACCTTCTTAATAAAATGGGCGTTGATTGGTCATTTTCATATTCAAAACATAGAAGTTAGATGGGAAAAATAATTTTCTGAAAGATTTTTTTTGAATTATTGTTGAAGCGTTTTTCATTCACTTTAATTTTCTCAATTCTTTTCGGCTTCTTTCTTCTTTTCAATGTACAAAGTTCCTTCGAGAATTTAGCATATCTAGTTACTTGCTTAATAGCATAAAAAAGAGGAATATTTACCTCACATTTTTAGAATGCCTCATATAAATCATCATCATTCTCCCATTTCTAGTGTCAATGCCTCTGGAGAAGGAGGAAGTATAGCTAAAGGAGGAGTATGCGACTTATCTTTAGATTCTGGTTAAGCCAAATCAGGTGTTAGAAATTGTTTTTTTTTGTGCTTAATTTTGATCTCTTTTGGTGCAAATTGCACCCCACATTTTGGCTCTACCTCCTTGCCACTTCTTAACATTACAACAGTTTCATTTTCTTTGGGATTCATCACCTTTTAAGTGGGTAGTTTGTTGTTGTTTTGAGCTTCTAAAAAGATACTAGCACTAGCCATTTGTCCCATTTAACCCTCTAAATTTTTTATACTTGACTGAGTCCCTTGCTGAAATTTCAAAGTGTTAGTAGCTAAGTTTTTTAACCATTTCTTTAAGAGACATACATGAATTTGAAGCTTGAACCGGATGTGATTGTTGTCTTAGCTTTCTAGACTGAAAATAAGGTCTATATGTCTAATTATATGCAGTTGATTAGTTTGATTGTCAATCTCCTTATCTCAAGTTTAGATGGTTTCTCATATATCTTTGCTACTTCCATTTTTCCTACTGCCAAATTCAACGTACGAGTGCAAATGATTCCAATTACAAGAAGATTCTGCAGACATTCCACGAAATTTACTAGTGATAAAATCTGGTGAACACACTATGAGCAAAGCCAACAAAAAGATTGACACTACGTACAAAGTATAAAGAAGACCACTTAGAAGATTTCACGTTACACTTAAGTAGAAACAAGACCAACTGAAAAAAGATTCATATGAACAAATGGAATTGAAATATGAAACTCTCAAGATAGCGGTTCTTTCACTGGCTCATCCTTGTGATCTCTTGCCAGAGAGGCTGATAGAGCTGACTTTCATTGGAGTAGCGACCACCAGTGGAGCTTCTGGAGAGTCACTGACGGCATAATTGTCATGCATGAAACGACTTTCTATAATGGACTCATCCTTCAACACAATCTTGTAGCAATAACAGCTCTTAAGACCCTGCTGATTCCGATAGCAATCATGGGCAGTGTTCTTCACCTGCTGGAAGTCCCATATCACACTGAACTTTCCAACTGTTGCTACAAGATGGCGTTCTTGTTTCCCATTCTCAGTAACCTGAAGAAAGAAGCAAAACAGATCACCTAACCAAGTTCTTTCATTCATAGCAATCTGCATCTCAGCATTTTGATTAAGCAAGCTAAATGAGAATCATACACAGTTAGGCAATCTTGTTATACAAATTCTTTTGTTGGGTTCAGGCCATCAGGCTGCAATACTTTGATCTGATAAAAACTCGTGGGATGATCAACTTGAGATGTATGCTATACGAGGGGTTTGAAAGCAAGAACAAGAGAAATTACCCATGAGAAATGGCCTCCATGAAACTTGTTATTTGCACCAGCCCAATGCGAGTCCACTGGAGTTAGCTTCAACAATCTTGGGGCCGGTATTTTATTTCCCATACGTCCACCAAAACCGGTCTTGGTCTTACCATCTTTATCAGTAAACAGTGTGCAAATAAGGATCAAATACGTATCTGTTGTCCCCAAGACCCACTTGCCATCATATGAAACATCCACATGAGTTATAGGCGAACCGAGCCCTGGAAAAGCTGTCTTGGCCTGCCTCATTGATGTCCTCGAGTACAACCTAATCTTACCATCAAGTGACCCAACAACAATTGAACCATCGCCTGTCGTTGCAAAGCACTGAAAGTTAGTCCCTTTAGAGAACTGATGCCCCTGATTCCATTGCAGAACAGGGGAATCAACTCCCTTGGCAATATTCTGCACAATCCCTCTCTTGTCCCTCATGTCCCATTGACACAACCTATTATCATCCAAACCCAAAAACGTACTCTCCGACGGATCCAATTGTGACCCTTTAGTATCATTCGTTATATCTCTCATTGTAATCTCAGTTCCATCTTTCTCAAACTTCCATTCACTCACAATCTTTCCTGTTTCAATGTCAAGCTGATTAATCCCTGTTGTATGTGGCTTCCCTTCCTTCAATGGACACATTAGCATCATATTCGTCTCACCCCTCATTAGCATGGCCTTCTTCGGTGTAAATTGCGTACCACTAGACCCACCAGGACTCCCAAACTTAACAGAAGCACCCTTCCAATGAATACCCTTATCATAATTCCTATAAACTTGAACACCCAAATCATTAACCAAGAAACTATTATCCAAAGCACCAAGACTCAAGCTTTGAACGCCACCTTTCGCTGCTTCCTCAAACTCCTCCATCAAATCCTGGTTAATACGCACAGGCGTACTCTGACTACCGTCCTCTGCATCTTCCCACATGGTATCATCAGCTACTTCGGGTTTGATCCAACCAATGAAGTCTTTTCCATAAATTTTAACCTTATTTTCGTCTTTAGCTTCAAGCCCATAAACGTTCTCAAACAAACAATCCTGAAATTGGGTCACGAACTTCCTATACTCCTCATCCGTGTAAAATTTCAACGCCCAAACACCGTCGGCCACGAAATCAACCCTTCGTTGATCGCCAAACATCTTCAATTGCATATCCGTGGAAACCCTCACCCTCACTTTCGAACCCACCTTCAAAACCCACACAGAAGTTCCTCCACCGTGCGATTCTTGACTATCATCGTCATCATCTTTGATCTTGGAGGTCTTGATGAAATCATAAGAGGCAAGCTTATCAGCAACGACCCATTTGGCGTTTGGGGTATTACCGCCGATGTGGAGGTACAGCTTGACGGGCCGGGTCTGGAGAGCATTATTAGCAACTGGGTATTTGAGCTTAAGGGATTTAAGCTTGGTATCAATCTCATCGAGAGTCCTCTGTGATGCGGAGGAGCTTTGAGGAGTCTCCTGGCGCTCAACGGCGTCGTAGTGAACATCCTCATTCTCATCGTCATCTTCTTCTTCTTCTGATCCTGAATCGTACTCTGCGTCAGAGTCTGTTAGTTCATGACCTTCCCGACTTTGAGAGGTCCCCATTTTAGAGATCCGAGAAATGATCGAGTGACGATTGGGGAATTTTTCGGAAACAGTGTTTGTTGCGTCTCTGATTTCTAGGAGTTGGCCGTATGTGACCTTTATATTGACGTATTGGGCCGACTAGCAGACCCAATTTGTCATGCTACTTCCTAACAGAAAGAAGCTAATTTTATGCAACATGAAAAGTTCATGAACAAACAAAGATTGGGTTCATCGCCAAACCATAGAACAACTAATTAGCAACTCTTTGCATTAGGTTCCATATTGTATGGGTCAATCACTACAGTTTGGTGCAAAAGAAAAGGAGTAACTAGAAATGAACTCAACAAGAATTGGAGCGAGCATTCTAATGAGAATGGTTCAAATAATAATCTGTAACAGTTTCTGTGAATTCAATGACTTGAAAATATTGTACATACACATGAATGATAACATTCGATCTTCTCACAAGGCATCACGTACAGCTATCCGGCAGGTGATGGCATCAGCAAGAGAGGATAGTCCTACTTCCAGCCCAGAAATTTTGTAATGCTGAACAAATAATTGAAGGAATATCAGAAGCTTGGAGATGCATCCAAGAAAGAGATAATGTTATGCTACACACCTTTTGTATTTGAGCTTCATTTGCTCTTGCACCCAACTCTTCTAAATCAATCTCTTTTCCATTTATAAGTTTCTCTACAGCTTTCATCTAAGAGAGAAAATAAACATAAGGCCAACTGGAGAGTTTACATAGTTTGAATAACTTGAGCAATACAGAGCATAATTCAGCAAAATTTTTGACAAAGCCTCACCTCATCAAGAGATGCATTAAAACGAGCTGCCAGTATGTAAGTAGAGCTGTCAGAAATTCCGAATCTTTTGAAAGATTCTGTAATCTATAAAAAAATTCAATAATACGAAGTTAAATCTAAATCTATACGGCAGCAAAAAAAAAAAAAAGTAAGAAATTGACAAGTTATCATGATTCTGGAAAGTGATTACATGCTTAGATCCCGAGTAGTTATACACAAGCTCAGAATGAAGTGTGCGAGTTGTCAATGCATCCCGAGACTTGGCTACAAGAGTCTTATGTGCAGCAACTAGAATAGGAAAAACATCTGCTATCTGCCATAGATATTAGCAGAGACAAATATATTATCTTTCTGATCAAAAACATAAGATGAAAGATAAATATAGCCAAAAGAGTAGGCTGTAGCAAATAGCTAAATGTGTAGCAAAAGCTGTTAATACGGAACATACAACTAAAGTTAACCATCAGAGATTATGTAATGACAAACGTACAAGTGAGGCATTGAGGAGGGCAACCTCTGGTTCCAGAGTTCCAGCTTGGATGGAATCTAAAAGTACCCTGCAAGGTGATTGCATATGATTAGCTTAAGTGCATACTATGGGTTATTTATTTCCTACTAAGTCTTCGACGCTCTCCTGGTCAACATCCTGCAAGCAAAGCACAGTTATACTTAAAAAACTTGGAAGCTACCCCTAGAACTGCAGCAAAAATAGAAAGTACATATAACAAAATATGGTTTTCCTCTCGCACCCTATTCTAGGTATGAACTTATACAACATAGAGTGCAAGATCTTCTGGAGAAATAGATAAAGTGGTAATATCTATATACAACTCAGTTAATATAAGGAAAGATGATAAGTTTGGCCAAGTAGAACAATGTACAGGATGTCAGGGTCTACCCTGTTTTTATTAAAGAAAGTTGGAAGCTTTTACATGTCAACACTAACAAAATTTACAACTTTATCGTCCAAATCAAACCTAAAGATTGAAGCTTTGCGGGCATTAACAACTCCGAAAGAGGACCAATCAATCCAGTAAAAGAATAAGAGTATTAGATGAAGAAGTCCACCGCCACACTCTACCAATCAGTGTAAGCAACTGATACAGTAACACCATTCCACACAAATCTATTGTGCAAAAAACAACCTAGGCTAGGCGTTTTTCAAAGTATAAGTGAAGTATCTTACTGAACAATCTAAGAAGCATCAACGCTGTAACTTGAAGTCGTATGAAATGATAACATAGGTCAATGATTCTTGTCTTGAATAGAAAATAATTCTAGGTTCACCAAATAAACTACGAACATCTCGAAAAGGAAGAACATTAGTGATAGAGTTAGAGAGAGAGAGGGAGGATGACCCACTTGGAGTTAGTGACATCAGTGAAGAGGGAGAGAGAAAGGGTGTTTCCACCATAGATGTCGAACACCTTCATGCTTGCTTTTGCTGCTCAAAAGTTGAGGTGCTTAGCAAATACCACAAAGTACGCGGTTTGTTCTTGTTAGGGTTTAAGGTCCACAGAAAACGGAAAACAAAAACTTAAAAGCTGATAAACATCGCGCCAGGTAGGGGTCGAACCTACGACTTTCTGCTTAGGAAACAGACGCTCTATCCACTGAGCTACAGGCGCTCTTGTTCGTTGTCCACATGAACTTAATAAATGAAGGAAAAATAAACCCGAACGATATCATTAAATATTGAATAAAATTAAAATTTTAAGATATGTTGGAAAGAATTTGTTCTTAGCCATGAATAATTTGAAGTTTAATTCAAAAAATAAATTATTAAATAAAAATTAATCTTCATCCTTGCTTTTCAGCTGATCAATTGGACAAAAACAGGAGCTGCATACTCTTTTTGTGTGTTGCCTGGGTCTAGGAATTATTCTTTACTCAGTTGTATGTAAGATCACTCATACTTGTTACAAACTGATGCTACTTTCTGTATTTTTCAAAGGCATTTGTACGACAAGAAGCAGGAAGGATCAATTCCTCAATCTTTCGGGCAACTTAAAGTCCATTAAAGAGATCAAAGATCGTTTTGATTGCAGAAGAAATTCCCTGCAACTTGGTTCCACTTCCTAGTTTCTGACTTGCATTAATTATCAGATTCCTTCAAAACATTGACCTGAATGGACAAAACAAAAATGAGCATGTATATGGTGAAGATGGCATCTGATACCAGTGAACTGGAAAAGAAGTTTTCTTTTCATCTGTCGCGCCACTTGCGTTATTTCAAATCTCTTCAGGTCAGCTTCCCATGTATAGATTGTGGTAACATTCCCCGAAAAATATTGCAAATCAGCTTCTGTTGGCTTTGCTACTATTGGCAGATCCTGTATGAAATCCCCACGTCAAAGATAAGTTTCCCATTTGCTGGGGGCATCTTTATCAGAGCAGAGTCCAGATAATGAAGCTGGCAATTCTGAGTAACAACTAGTCTAGAAAGAAACCAACACAAACTGAGTCTTTATTGCTGATCATGTGACCATTTTACTAATACAGAACTCATTTTACTTTCTGTTGCTCTTTTATTTAACTTTCTCCTCATGGATTTGGTCTTTTTTTCAACTGATTTTCGATCTATTAATCATTCTTCTATACTTTTAATCTGATACGAACATTTGGCATACTGAAGTGAATATTAACAAGTGAAAGAAATATCCGATTGAAAAGTTTCCATTCAGAAATTATTCCTATTAGAAACGCTTACAGCAATGTTTGGGAAAGTTTGAGTCTATGCAGCATGTGAAGTTCTCTTTTGCTCTTCCTTTTTCTCATGCAGCTTGCACATGTTTGTAGGCTTGGCTCGCCTCTTATGATATGTTGTTCTCCTGTCAATGGTATATAGGATTGCCTCTTCCGATATTCTTGTGAAGGATATATGAAGAAGATAAAAGCCAGGAAGGACATTGACATGATGAGGATTTGTAACCCTGACTCAGGAAAATGTTTTACCTAATTGTAGTATACTTGCTGAGGACTTTGATCAGCCGTAGCTTTCACGCAATCTCTGAATATTTGCTTGTGGAAACAAGCCTCGTCGTTTATAGATACAGAGCATCTTCAAAAGGAGAATTTGGATGAGAGAAGCAAGAGAATTAATTAGACATTTGGGAAGAATGTATTCTTTTACATTGTTCTCTTATGTTTGGCAACCACAAGCGTCTACCTTATCCTGATTGGAGAATCTTTTGTTGCGTATGACATTTTTCCGTCAATTAAGGAATAAAGTGCAAACTTTTGCTTTCTTTACAGTTATTCCAACTTCGGATTCGCCATTATCATCCCTGTAAGGAAAGGAGATATAAAATTGAAAGACAAGGTGACATGCCTTACATCTGTTATTGAAGTCGAAGAAACAACGTCTCAAAAGTTTTTCCCCGAGGAGAGAATGTCAAGCGTTAGCTTTTTAGAGTTCCAATACAAACTTTCAAGAAACAAGTACCTAAGAAAACCATCCCGACTGTTATCATCGAGGGACAGACAAAGCTCTGGTTTTTCGCCCACTTTCCAGCCAGATTTGAAAGAGATGAAGCAAGTTTTTGATAAGTTTGATTGCAACAAGGATGGCAAGATATCTCCGGAGGAGTACAAGGCTACACTTCGGGCTCTGGGACAGCGTAACACGACAACAGATGTCATGAAGATTTTCCAGGTAGTTGATTCTGATGGAGATGGTTATATTGATTTCGACGAGTTTGTTGAAGCGCAAAAGAAGGGAGGGGGTGTTAAGACAACGGACATACAGAGTGCTTTCCAAACATTTGATGCAAATGGAGATGGGAAGATAACTGCAGAAGAAGTTATGGAGGTCCTAAGGCGGCTTGGCGAGAGCTGTAGCCTGGCGGATTGCAAGAGAATGGTAAAGGCAGTGGATGTTGACGGTGATGGTATGGTAAACATGGATGAGTTTATGACCATGATGACTAAGTCTATGACGCGTAACGAGGGGTAATGTTTGGGTGAAACCAAGTTTCTTGTTGGGTGTCCTGAACAATGTTTACAACATCTATAATAAGATGCAACACATGTAAACACTTATTGTATGTAATGCCACCAATAAAGTTCTCTCTCTTGTCCACTATTATGATGTCAGACGCATCTAGTATAACATGTATGATCAGGTCAAGGCGTAACTAAAAACCATAAAATTCTAACACAAAATTCTTATTAGCCTAGGTCAACAAGAGATCCTTGAAATAGGAAGTTCCATTTTCAGCAGGACTTTTGTGCATTACTTCCAAGAACCACATTATCTTCAATTCAAATATCACCTTTTCTCCGATCAGACTAGAGAAATTGTAAATCAGAGGAAAAACTTAAAAGGAAAGGAAAAGACACGCAGGACATACTGACAGAGATCTAATTAAGTTAAAAAAATATATCATCAAGGATTGGATGAAAGCAGTAAACAGATCAAGAATCAGCGATCTCTGTCTCATAACACTTTACACATCATATCTCTAAGCAAGATGCTAACCTCCATTAATACATGTAGAAGTCCACACCAATGCAGACTTCACCAGTAATCACCACAAGAGCACTTGCCATCCTTGAAATGATGAAACCTTTTGTTATCTCTAACAATCAACTCCCTTCCAACAATCCTGGACATGATTTTAATGGCATTGTGACAGTCACCGCACACTCGGAGGTTCTTGATGATCCGCAGGGGTGTCCTAGCTGGAGTACTAATAAGACCATATGCAATTGCCAACCGTTCACTATGGTATAGCAAAGCTTGCTCTTTGGCTTCTTGATCAATGTCATGAAGAACATATCTTGTATCTGGTACATAGGTCTGGGTATTTTTCAATGCCTTCAGTTTCTCATCATCCTTGTAAAGTGTGGGGTTCCGAAATTCAGCTATCCTATTCTTTCCCTCAAGCATGCTGATCAGCGAATGTTTCTTACGTGGTGGTGTAGTGATCTTTTTAACAACAGATTTAGAAGGATCAAGAGCCACCATCAATTCCTCAGCTCGGTCTTCAAGGTCAACATCTCCTTGGATCCGAGCACAATTTCTCAAGGCATCCCAAATTTCCACCGTAGGCTCAAACGGCAATCTCTGAATATATTCCTCAGCTTCATGAAGATATCCACATTTTCCAAGAACCTCCACAATGCTGACATAATGCTCTATCCCCGGATTAATTCCAAACTCATCCTTCATGGACTCAAAATGTATAAACCCCTCTTCCACAGCATCTGCACTTGCACAAGCTGACAAAACCATCAAAAATGTTTCCCCGGTTGGTTTCAACCCCAATTTACACATCTGTTCAAATAACTGCAATCCCTCATCTCCCAAATTGTTATCTGCATACCCCTTTATCATTAAATGCCAAGAATCCATGCTCCTATCCGGCATGTGATCAAAAACTCTCCTAGCATCAGTCGTACTCTCACATTTCCCATACATTTGAATCACCTTATTATTCAACATAAGATCACCCCTAAATGTAGACTGCAAAAAGTAATCATGTACCTTTTTAGCATCCTCAAGTTTCCCACACAACTCGAACAAAGCGTTGAAGCAACCAGCATCTGCTTTTACCCCTTTATCCAAAAATTCAATAGCTTCCTTAACCTTTCCCTCCTGGCAAGCACGTACCAAATCCACAATAGTCGGTCCAGGAGTAGCAACACTGATAGCCTGTGCTTGAGTCTCAGGAGCAGCACCACCCTGATTAGGGTCTTGCACTGGTTGGCGCCACTGATTAGGGTTTCTCGATTGTGGGTACCCCTGACTTTGGTTGCTGTTCCATGCAGTGGGGTTTCTCGGTCGCCCATAATCCTGGAAATTAGGGTTTGCTTGACTAGGGTTTTGGTATTGGGGATAGTTCTGATTCCACTGATTAGGATTTTGTGGATGCTGGTGTCCATATCCGGGACCAGAATAACCCTGTCTCTGATTAGGGTATCCTCTATCTGCATAACTTTGGTTCTGGTTCTGGTTTTGATAATTGTTTTGGGGATTACTATGAGGGTATTGTTGATTGGTAGTCTGTAAGTTCCACTGATTAGGACGGTTTCCATTTGGCAACCATTGATTAGAACTTTTCAAATCGTTACTCGGGTTTTGATAAACCCTTGGATCAGAGGGTTGATGGTCACTGGGAACAGCAGACGTGCTTAGGGTTTTGCAGAAAATGAAGCGAGAAAAATGTTCAAAAGACCGTACCTTGACTAGAACCGAGAGCTGTTGTGGGCTCCGCGAGCGACGTATCGCCATTAGAGACGCCATTTCTTAGCTCAAACGAAGAAGCAACTAAACCCCCAGGCATAAAACCCTCACCTTAAGTCGGGTTGCCTGGTCGGGTCGGAAATATGTTGGGTTGGCCCAGCCCAAGTGACGATCAATTCAGAATGCACATGGATGTGGCTTTCCCATCATCCATTGCAAGTCATATTTGGCAACATCCGATATAACCTAGAACCTTGGATTATATTAAATATATAATACAAATGTGTCATGTAAGATAAGCAAAAGATTATGTTAATGGGCCGGCTTGTAAGTGTATATTGGGCGTGCGTTGCAATGTTAGGGATCAAATATTCTGTTCCGACTAATCAGTTCCTACCTTATTTTATTAAATCTCATTTACACATTTATATAAAGTTTACACAAATGTGTGACAAAATTAAATAGTACATGGTTGAAATACCCTAAAAAGAAGGGGGTGCTCCAACTCCAATGTTAGGGTCACGTAAGTCAAAAGTAAAGATTTTTAAGAGCTAAAAAATGCCAAAAGATAATATTGTAAGAAAATAGATAAAAGATATGGGATTTCCGTGTGATATAATTGATCCTTTAAATTTTAATTATATTTTCTAATTTCTAAATCTAAATTTTTATTAAAATATTCTATTTAATTTTTATTAAAAATAATAACAAAAAATATGTGAAAATAAATACTATACTTAAACTAATTAAATATTATTGATGCGAAGAGTTAACTCAATTTTTAAATATAACCTAAATTAATGACTTATTATAATTATTTTAAATTATTGTTTTGTATTGAGTTTCGTTATTTTTAGAAGTTTAAGAGATAGTTTTTTTAAAAAAATTTAAAACTCACAAACACACACATATATATAATTTGGCATCATCATATAAGAAATTGGAATAAATGTTCAAAAACATAATGATGATTTTTTATTAGATGATAAAAATGATTAAAAACTTAAACAATATTACTAGTTTAATCGTAAAAATCTTAAATCGTTTAATTTTCTAGTTCGGTTTTTAATTTTTCTATTCGATTTACTCTATTAATTTTTGTTATTAAAAACTGATCAATTTATTAATTAATTTGATAATTTTTATAAATTAATAAGTTCTTATAAACTAAAATAAATCAATTAATTTTTATTCAACAATTTATTTTTTAATTAAACTTTAAATTCTTTGATAGTAAGAATAACCTCTTTTAATAATATTTCAATTTTTTTAATTTTATTAAATCTTTAGTTAATTTTATAACAGTCTAATATCGATTAAATTTTTTAAATATTAAAATTTATGTCTTACCGGTTTAACTTTTGTCAAATTTTTAATACATTGGATAATAATACTAAATAAAGGATAATCATTTCCTACAAAATTTCCACGTCACCGCAAGGTCCACATCGCGCATAAAAATCCTCGATAAAATCGTACGAAATGGCCCACGTGTGCTTGACGTCAATAAGGAAACGACAAAGGTAGTGTCGTGTTGAAATGTGATAATGTTCGTTATATAATATATTTGCCGGCTTCGGGGGGTTGGACTCCTCTTGTACACTTTTACACACCATCTTCAACGAAGCACAGACTTGAAGTTTGTAGAGGACTATTGACTATTGAGACATGAAGATCGAACCTGGACTATCGGCCCTTGTCACCGGCGGCGCCTCCGGAATTGGTACTTCCCAAACTGGTTCTTTTTTTTTTTCTTTCATTTGGTTTCACATTTACATATCCGTTTTGGCACTCCTTAAATTTTAAATCCGTACTTCAGAAAGATCAAGCTTGGAAGTGTTTCATATAACGTGAATACAGGTGTGATTTGTATTTTTTTGGTTTTGATGTTGTGCAGGGAAAGCTCTTTCTGTGGCTCTTGCAGAGAAGGGAGTGTTTGTTACAGTAGTGGATTTATCTGAAGAAAAAGGAAAAGAAGTTGCATCACTTGTTGAGAGCAAGAATGCAAAGTTCCATCCTAAGTTGGATTCTCCAACGGCTCTGTTTATGAGATGTGATGTGTCAAATTCAAGTAAGAGTGTATGTGTATATAAACGTCCTTTTTTTGTTGGTTAATCTTCTTTCGTTTACTCTGAGTATCTCTTCCAGAAAACACCTTTTAAGGCCGTACAAAAGAATATTCTTTTGCTGAGTGAATGAGATGATAAATGAACAACATATACATAACGAGGAATTGTGGACTTGTTCACATAAAATGGGCTCTTTTGTAATAGTAAACGTAGAACTTCTTCCATCAAAGAAGAGTCTATAACTTTTGTTCAAGCTGTTTTTTGCAATTCATATGCCAACAGATGATTTGACTCACCCTGCTCTTGCTTGGCTTTGGCTTTGCCATGTGTGCCATTAGTTCGAATTGTGGCATTGAGGGATGGGAAAGTAGATACCTTGCCTCACTCTTTCTAATGTTTCTTCAAATGAGCAGGAGATTTAGCTTCTGCTTTTGAGAAGCATGTGGCAACTTTTGGAGGTCTTGATATTTGTATCAACAGTGCTGGAATTGGTAGTTTTACAAGATTTTATGAAGATCAATCTGATGCATGGAAGAATACCGTCAATGTGAACCTGGTTGCAGTGATTGATTCTACACGTCTTGCGGTATGCTTTAAAATTTCTTGGTTTGCTCAATGAGAACATGTTTGTAATCAATACTATGGTTTTGCAAACTCCTTCAATATTTTGGTTTTGAACTTGCGTCGTAATTGACTTGCATTCAAATTCAATACTTTTCATTTCCTTCTACATATTAAGTTTCAATACTAATTGAAACAGGGAATAATGTTAGTGATGTTAGGAATTTGTTCGTTGTACCAATGCTTTTTTTGTTAATTGCTACCAGACTGAATAATTGCAAAAATATTTTAACAGATAAAAACTATGCTAGATGCAAAAAATCCAGGAGTCATCATAAACTTGGGGTCTGCCTCTGGTCTTTACCCCATGATCTTCGACCCTATCTACAGTAGCACTAAAGGCATGTTGTGCTTTTCTCTATCAGTTTCTTACCTTATCCTTAAATGATCATTTCTGTAGAAGGCACTTCTAAGAGTTTCAACCAAATCTCTTTGAATTTTAATTCTCACATGCTTTCTTTTCTTAGGTGGTGTTGTAATGTTCACAAGATCGCTAACTCTACTCAAACGTCAAGGTATTAGAGTAAATGTTCTTTGCCCTGAGGTGAGACAGTATGAAAAACATATTTCCACTATTCTAAATTGCTTTTTTGATGGATACCTAAACATGCACACACACGGATAATCTTGCAATCAAAGTCCATCTTATGGTTCTATCTAATTGTAACTGGTTTGGAGTGTAAACATTTCCTCTAGCTTCAAATGGTTCACCTTGTTCCATTGTATTTGCTAATGTCTGGATGTGTAAAATTTATTTGCATATACTATTGGGTGCAGTTTGTAGAAACTGACATGGGAGCAAAAGTGGCTTCTAAACTTGTTGATTTGCTTGGAGGTTTTGTTCCCATGGAAGAAGTGGTTAAAGGTACAGTTTTTATCAACTTACTCCCACAATGATTGAATAGGGGGTCTAAAAGACAATTAAAATGTTGAACTTTTTCTGAATATCTATGCATTAGTCCTCAAATTTCTTCAGAAGTTTGCTGGGTCATAACAACATTCTGAATAGTCCAGAATTATGCCATTCACAGTATTAAATTTCTGTTATAAAGATGCAGGGTAAAAATCTCTCAGTATTTTCAATAATTGCTAGTGCTATTAATACTGGACTGTTTCAACATTGGTATCTTGTCAGGTGCTTTTGAGCTTATCAGTGATGAGCGTAAAGCTGGTGCTTGCTTATGGATAACAAATCGCAGGGGTTCAGAGTATTGGCCCACTCCAGCAGAAGAAGCTAAATACTTGATTGATTCATCAAAATTTAGAAAAAAATTGTCAGTTAATGCCCCAATTAACATCCAACTCCCTCAAAGTTACGAGAAGATGTGAGTGAAATTTTTTGAATTTTTAACTTCTTTCAAAACGTAATTGTTTTTTTCTGGACTTGTAAATAAGCTCAATCAACTTCAGTTGGATTTAGAATCTGATTTTTCAAGATGGTAACAGCATCCATCCATAAAAGAATTACTTTGATTATCGTGGTATTCTGTTTTAAATACTTTGTTATATTTAACTTAGTAGGTATTTGAATCTTCAAATGTTTCATGTTTATCATACATTGCCAACATTCCAGGCTTTACCTGATGACGCATCATGCTTGCTGGCTAATACATATTGTTTTGTTCTCTTCAGAATTGTTCATACTTTAAGCCACAACTTCAGAGATGCTACATGCATAACACGTGCCCCATTGCCATTGCCCCTTGGACCACATCAAGTTCTGTTGAAAGTCATTTATGCTGGTGTAAATGCTAGTGATGTAAGTTTACAATAGAAATTGAAGTTAGCTTCTTGTTTAATTTGTTTTCTTTATTCAAGTCTCAGCAATATACTTCCTGATCCTGGCCAAACTTGGTGGTATTTTCAAACATTTTTATATTTCTTTTTCTTCAATAGGGTTTCCTTATTAGCTTTGCATAATCTCCAAGCATTAAACCTTTTCCTTTTTAAGTATGACATTATATCTTGCAGACACACATCCCCATTATTTCTGTGCTTGTACTTGTATTTGTGGGTCCATGTAAGGGAATTAGAGGTGTATCTATTGACCGGGCTTTTATCAATTGCAAACAGGTGAATTTCAGCTCAGGACGTTATTTCTCTGGCAACAGCACTGACCTTGCGTCTCGTCTTCCATTTGATGCTGGTTTTGAGGTGCTTAAAATACATTGGTGAAACTTGATTATGTCCCATACCCTATTTTCAATCACGAATTATGGAAACAATCTTTGCAAAACTTCATCTGCTTTTATCCATAAATCTTTTGACAGGCTGTCGGAATAATAGCAGCAGTTGGCGAATCTGTACATCACTTGAGAATTGGCACTCCTGCTGCAATTATGACTTATGGCAGTTATGCTGAATTCACAGTGGTATACTATCCTACAAAGTGTTTTCTACTCTGCACAGCAATAATTACCTTATTGTCTGTAGCATGAAAACTCTTTACTTCTTTTCATAAGCGCTCAACTTGTAAGGATCATCAGACCTCACATTTTGTACACAACTTAGGTTTCTTCAAAGCATATTCTCCCTGTGCCAAGACCAGATCCTGAAGTTGTTGCCATGCTGACTTCAGGTTTAACAGCGTCAATTGCTCTAGAAAAGGTGTGGCTATGTTTCGTTTAACTTGTCTTTAATTGGATGTCATTGGTGAACTTGTACTAATCATCCCTTTTAAATTTCGTCTCAACTTTTTACTCAGAGACTGACTGTCTTGTGACTGTTTATCTGTCATGTAACTTCCAGGCAAGACAAATAGAATCTGGAAAAGTAGTTCTTGTCACTGCCGCTGCTGGAGGAACCGGTCAATTTGCTGTCCAGGTTTATTTTCAGGATGGGCATATAGCGTTGTTTTGTTTGTTTTTTCAAAATGCATTAGTTTCTTTCCTATTGTTATTCTGGTCTTGGCTTGCTGTTTCCTGTAGTTTTGTTCAGGAATTTGATGGGTACCGACAATAACAAAGCCAAACAAGCACCCAACCAGCAGTAGAAGAAATAACAGAACAGAGTAGGAGAG
>JAOSBP010000205.1:32135269-32149906 GCA_027563825.1 Erythroxylum mucronatum
CACTTTTCAGTTGGACGGAAATTTCTGTCCTTGTCCATTGTGGACAGGACAGAAATCTCTGTCCAACAGCAACCAAATGCCGGGTTTGGACAGGACATAGTGTCCTTGTCCACTGTCCGCATGGGTGCGGACGGTAACCATACGCAAGGATATGAACCATGACCATTTGAAGGAGTCCTGCTGGGATTCTAAGAATACTGGGCTAGATTTGTGGATGCATTAGGAATAGAGACTTGAGAGTGAGCATGTTGCTGCTTTAGCCTTATATCATGCATCATTAGTGTGTAAAGAACATCTTGTAGAGAAGAAATACCAAACTCGTTAAAAAAACCACAACAGAATCATACTCACTGCCTAAACCACTTAGTGCACTCAGAACGAGTCTTGTTCTGTGACAACATGACCAGCGACTTTCAAGGAGTCTCCAATTGGCTTGATCTGCTGAATATAGTCAGCAATAGAGGAGGCACCTTTCTGCATAGATGAGAGTTTCTATTTGAGCTGCAGGACCTTTATTAGAGAGGCTTGCACATAAAACTGAACTAGAGTCTGCCAAAGCTCATTAGAGCTAGCACGATTCACTTGTCCAACCACAAAATCACCGATTATGGTCAGTAATCAGCAAAGAAGGAGCTGATCAATGCGTTTCCAAACTTTATAGGGTGGGTTGGGAGTCGAAATAAGAATAGAGGATGCATCAGATGCAGAGGTAATTAGAATAGCTGATGGTGGAGGATGATCAGAAGAGATATAGATCTCTAAATCTAGTGCTCTAATGGCAGCTAAGATCTATGGCTTCCACATTAGGGAGCTTCTCAGCCTTTTTCTGTGAGAGGAGGTAATTTTTTTCTTTTATTAGCAGGCTTTTTGTTGGTGTCTTGTTTTGAGCAGGTTGGATCCCTATGTGTCTGTGCATATTTCGACGGCTCCTAGCTGTATTTATTCATACGTACTGCTGAAGGACTCGGAGGATTTGGATACAATCATTCCATAAGTTCCTTGGGTGCATTAGTGGGCAAATGGCCTCGAAGTTCCTCTTTCTTAATATTTGATGGTGTTTCTGATTGTGTTTTGGTTCTGTTACTGAGTTGTATGATTAGTTATTTTCGCAGGGTGGTTCTTGTTTCCTGATGGTTAGGTTGGTCTGCTGTTAAAGAGCGTGCTTTTGTGTCCTCTGTGACACTTGTATAGAACCCTTTGTGTTCATCTTTCTTTCATTTATTAATTTATTTGATTTGCCAAAAAAAAGATCTATAGCTTCCAGTTTAGATAATTATTCTGATCAAGCTTTAAAGGAAGATTGAAATTGAGAGTTTTTGCAAGAGCATGAAACTCAAAAGGGGTTGTGGGGAGGTGACATTGCTAGTATCAAGTGCTGATGAGGATGTCATTTGACGATTAGTCTTTGAATGCTCTAATACCATGAAAGAGTTGTATATGAAAGAATAAAAAAATGTAAAATACTTGATTATTTATTTCATTGATAAATATGTACATTTATACACAATTGAAGTAATAATTTTGACCATTGATCTTTTATTGTTTTTATCTAATGGCTGTTATTTATAACAGAATTCTAATAATAGTGATGATAGCTATTTGTACAGTTGGGAAAATTGTTACGAGTGAATTAATATGATAAAATGTAGGTGCAATGGAACTCTTCTAAAATGCTGAAGAATAATGAAAGCAAGATTCGAGTCAAGCCTGCAAAAATGCATCTTGGGCTTTTATGAGCTGAAGAAGATCCAGCCCACTTGAAAATTATGTTGGCCCAACCTTTGGTAGCTTATCTTCAAGATCAAAGTCGTCTTCTCCAACATAATCATATTGGTTTACTAATGGAACTTGCCATATAAGGTAATCATACGGTAGTCAAGTATTACAAAAAGACTTTATTTAAGTTAAAAGAGCTTCTCTTCATTACAAAATTGTTAATGAAAGTAAATTATGACGAGGATAATTATGTAATTTTATAAGTAAACAACAAAAAATTTTATATCATATTTCTCCTTTATATATCATAACAAATACATGTATTTGGTAAAATAAAAAAAACAGAACATTTATTTTAATAAACATACTCAATAATATTCATTTAATTAAAAAATTAATTCTATGGAAGAAGTGTTATACAATCTAATATTTTATATTTGCATAATTATTAAGTGTTAATGTTTTTTAAGGCGTTAGCATTACCTACAACTACAACAACAAATTTTAGTAAAAATCTCATTAACACGCAAAGTTTGGAAAAATCCAAGAATATGCAACCTTACTCCTAAATTATAGAAAGACGTTTGCAAATGACATACATGAAAAGGAAAGAAAGAGAATAAACTAAAATAATAAAATAGTAAGGTTACCTGAAGCACATAAAAGGGATTGTTTATGTAAGCCTTAAATTTTTTAAAGATGATTGGTAAAAGTACATTTTAATTTTATTATTTAGGTGAAAGTAAAAAAAAATCAAAATATTAAAAATGAAGATTACTTTGTATAAAAAGATAACATATGGCAAAAGAAGGTGTAAAAGACAAAGTATTTCATGTTTTGTTAGATGGGAAATTACCCTGTTTAAAATATTTAAATATAAATATTTGATTTTTTATTATTTTATAAATAATAAAAAGTTAAAATTTTATTTATTTGATATTTAAAAGAATGTAATTTTCAAAAAAATTAAGAGGCCAAATTTTGAATTGCATTAAATTGTAATTTTTAAAAATAAAGAAAACTAAATTAATAATGATTATAAATAAGTTGACAAGATAAAATAAAATGACTATAAAATAAATTAACAAGATAATATCGGGATTCCTAATCAAACAATAATTATAAATAATTCGAACAAGATAAGTTATGGAATCCTAAATAAATAATAATTCTAACTAATCCTAATTGTAGCAGACTTGATATGATAATTATAAATACTCATCTAAGTTACTTTCATGGGCACGTATCAATGGAGATTTCCAAACTTCGGGTTATCGGACAAGGAACACTAGGCACGGTTCGTCTTGCTTTGGTGAACAACCAAGTAGTTGCTATCAAATCTACAGAGCTTTCGAAGTGGCCTGCATTATCTAAAGAATATAATCTGTTGAAGAAGTTGGATGGAAGCAACGAGGTTACTCAATGTTTTGGTATGTTCAACGATTTTGAAGATGGCAAGGAATACTGCAACTTACTGCTTGAGTATGCTTCCGGAGGTTCTTTGGATGTTCATATTAAGAACCATCAAGGTGGTCGTTTACCAGAAAATATGGTTCGAAAATACATATTAATGCTGCTCAGGGGATTGTCTGCTATTCACCAAAAGGGTATAGTTCACTGCGATCTCAAACCTGCTAACATTCTTGTATTTCCCAACGAGGATGGTATTTGTCAACTCAAGATTGCAGATTTTGGGAATGCCAGAACGGTTAGACTTCGCAATTCTAGGAAATTCAAGATTGTAGGGACACCGCTTTACATGTCACCAGAATCTGTAGCACTTGGTGAAATTATGCCACCATTAGATGTCTGGTCCCTTGGATGCATAATAATAGAGATGGTGACAGGAGAGAGGGCGTTACAGTTACGTAGTCTGAAAGACATATTTACGTACCTTGCTTTCACCAATGAAGTACCGAGTATACCTGAAAAGATGTCTGCAATTGGTAGGCAGTTTCTGGAGAAGTGTTTCGTAAGGAATCCGAAAGAGCGATGGACAGCTGATATGCTCTTGAACCATCCTTACATGTTCGATTTTGCCTATCCATTATCGTTCCATAAAATCATCAAAAGCAATCTGTCAACTTGTTCAGTACCTCCATGTGCATGTAGACCTGTTAGTTCTTGCTGCTGTCCTGATTGTACAGATTATTTTCCAGGGAAGATTCTGCCCCAAGCTCACATGCCATATTCGTTTCACATACCTAGTTATGATTTGTGGTCTCCAAAAATCAACCTCAGCAGGCTCTTGGAATCCTTGAAAGATTGAAGAAGCATTTTGTATTGCAATGATGTGAAACTTTGTTTTCTTAATTTCTTTAGAAGGTTAGTTAGAGGATTATGTATGTATGTAGTGAGTTGAAATTGTTCTTTGAATATCAATATTAGATTATGCATATCATGCAATTTTGACTTTCAATATTAGTTGATTTAACTGTTGGATATTGAAAAGTTAAATAAATATTAAAAAATACATAAACTAGAATTTATATTCCAAACATTACCATAAAGCACAAAAGCTCAAGAATTACAGAGTGAGTCTATACCATAGACATTAAGATTCCTAAAGAACTATGTTTCCGAGCTTCATAAGAGTAATCTGCTGCATTTGCCAACCAAAAGAAAAGAAATCCAACTTTTTGCAGTTTCTCCTTTGTGTGGCAAAATGAAGAAAGCTGCTAATACTATTAGACAAGATGAAATCATTTACTTTCTGCCTGCAAAAAAGCAAGAAACTCACATTACTTATGAAATCATTTAGTTTCTGCCTGCAAAAGAGCAAGAAAATCATATTATTAGGAAATGTGATAGTATCTGCAACTGATTTGTTGAACTTGTCCTGTTACATAGAGCTACTTGGTAAATATGATAGTTATGATGTGATGGCCAAATATCTTTACTGGGCAAAGTCCAAACAATTTTTATGTGCGCTGACTATAGAATTACTTATCAACAGTCACCCTAGATATCCTACATGGCCAATAATCCTCACCAATGAAATGTGTTTTTGTTGTTCATGCAAATAATAATTCTTCCCTCAAGTAGAGCTTGAAGTGCACTGAGATCAGTTTTATTAATGCATTTTTCTTCCAAGAATCAGAAAAAACTGCAAACAATCAGTATGGATTAAATAATGGAATAAGCTATAAAATTTCAAAGGAATTGAGAAATTACTGGCTCTGGTTCGTTTGGAACTTTTAACCGATACTGTTGCACCCAAATCTTTCACTTGATCTTCGTTTTCACTGTCTTCTTTGTCATCTGCCCTTATAATGTGCACCTTGAGATATGAAAATGACTAAATTGAGTATAGCTGAAAAATTATTCAAGAAGGTTTAAGCCTCGGGGAAAATATATGAAGCATAAGAATGAGTGCCTCAGGTTTACCTTAAATTTGGTGGGACTAATTAGTTGGAAGACCAGAGCGTCTCCATCAACTAGTTCATGATCAATGGCAAATCCTCTCCATCCACCACTAAGACCAGTTTTTTGAGATAGATATTTTGTTTCAAATGCATCTCCATTCTCATCCTCCAAAGTGATATATTCATCTAAATGGGGAAGATGTGTTTTACAGAATTGGACTGGCAGACCCTGAAGAACATCTTACGATAGAAAGAAGTTAAAATGCAAATCCACTTGTCCAATATTATGCCAAGCTAATTGTAATATCTCTAACAGCACATCTACCATCAAACACACCATTGACTAACCAGCCAAAATCCTCCAGTAACATGAGACTGGAGCATAGGTTTCACAAAACTTGGAAAACTAGAATCTAAACTTGACTGAAGCTGTTCGGCTTTGTCAATAGCATATGCTCTAGCTTCATCTGAAGCATAGAATCGGTTCAGTAGATCTGTTCTTCTGTAGCTGTATCCCCTGCAAGTTAATACCACTAGAATTTGGGGTATACACATGCACAAGAAAACGAAATTAGTGGAAAGCGTTCAAAATTGATGAGAAGTGACCATATATTGACCTTCTGAGTCTCTGCAAAGGTTCCAACGGGACCTGAAACAAAAGATGGAAGGTTAATCCGACATGTCGAATCCATATCAAAACCAAACACGATTAAACTAGGACTACACTAATTTCACATAGATGCTTACCACTTGTTTGACACTCAAGTTGTGAACTTGTTTCAACATTAACAATGATTAAGATTTAAGATGTATCAGCTAACTCTGTAAAGGTTTAAAGTTCCATTGACTGACTCCAAACAAAGTCCAAAAGCGACAGTTAGCAATCAGAGGAAATACAAAACCAGACCCAGAAAAACAAAAACAAAAAGAACGAAACTTGAAACTTCATATTTGGACCAAGAGCACAGAGTGACACGCAGAGACGCAGAGAGACGGAGAAAGAAAGAAACTGACTTCCTTATAGCTAACAGGTGCCTTATCTGCAAAACGAGTGGACCTTCTCACTGGAACCAGCTGCGTAGATGAGCTGTAGAATCTGGGCCTCCCCTGCTTCGCCTGTTTTCCATGTATAACATTCCATCAATTTTCATACAACCCCACAAAGCAAGAACAAAAAGTTCGTCAGAGCACAGGCTAATCGGAATTTAACTTACTGGGGATTTTTCGGGGCTTGCAGAACTGAGATCAATGGAAAGTTTTTTCAAGTTGAGCTCTTCCATTCTCTTCTTATTCTCTTCCAATCTCTTTTTACGGATTTCCTCATACTTTAGCTGACATTTAGCCATCTCGTTTCTCTTACTTTCAAAAATATCAGTTCGAATCTTTTGCTAGTGCCGGCGTGTTTACGGCTCGAGAAAAAACAGGGTTGGTGTAGGAGGTGAAGACGCAACGGGGTTAGAGAAGCAACTCCATTATCTAATTTCTCTTCCTCCACAAAGTCTTTCCTTTTTCTTCTTTTCGTAGTTTTCGGACAACGGAAGGGTGTCAGAGAGCGCCAATGTACCACTAATGTGTCACAAGTATGGAATTCAAAATCTGGATGACGTCGATAATATTTTTTGGAAGATAAAAATATATTAGTTTGGAAAAATTCAGGAAATGGAGAAATTGAGGAATTACAACATATAAGCTATTATTTTTTAAAGTTTTAGTTCCTTTTTTATTTATTTTTTTCATTTTTTTACTTTTTAACTTGTTTTATGTTTTTATTGTCACATCTACATGTGGGTTTACCAAAAACAGCCTCTCTATTATGTAAAGATAAGACTACGTACTATCAGACTTCTACAGATCTCGTTTTACTGCGAAATTTTGAACTAAATATAATGATAATGACGACAGAAATTATGGCTTTCGTTGATATATTCAATACGACCCTAAACAAAATCATCAAACAACTAAAACGGAAATGGAATGAGATAGACCAATGGCAGTTCTATAAGAGACAATTGGTTTGCGTAAGAATTTCTAAGGTTTTATCATAGTGACTTTCCATGAATGAAATTTATTTCTTAGGTTTCCGCTGCAACATTGTTCAGTGATTAATATTTTGATTAAGAGAAAGTTTCAGTTCAGTACCTAAAGTTAATAATGATGTTTAGTCTTTACTAATTAAAAGTAAGATCGTGTAATATCAAATCTTTTTAGATTTCGTAAATTGGCAATTCTTGCTGTTGCATTTAGTCAAGGAATGAACTCATGCCTTTTGTGATTTAATATACTAAAATGTTCTTCTCATATTCATGATTAGAGTTCCAATGAAGTGAAGTAAAACTTGTTCTGATTGGTTCATTCACTGTTATCCTGTTTATAGTTAGGGGTTTCAAAATTCGAGAATTGTTATCTCGGAAATGGGTTATTCGAGTTTGTCACGTTTGCCGGAAGGGTAATCGTTGTGTTGATTGGTTAGCTACTTACAGTCACAGGTTATTTGTCGGAGCTGCTCGATGCTGTAAAGGGTCTCTCCTCGCTTTTATTTGCAGATGCTGTTGGTGTTACTATCCCTCGTTTCACTGCTTTGTAATTTTCGGGAGTAAACCCCGTTTTGTACCCAAAAAAAAAAAATCACCACTGCTAGTTTAAAAGCACTAGTCCAAGATGGTTAGCTTTTATAATAGGAGAAGATAAACAAGATTACATTACATTAACATAAGAACTTACAGTCTTTCCCTTCCAAGCGTTCCCCAGTTAGATACTCTACACAAGTGATTCTTATATGAAAAAAATGCTTCCAGTTTGTCTGACCTGCTGTAACTCGTTTGACCTTTCCAAATGCAAAACATTGCCTATGAACCGTCAAAATCAGGTTATCTCATTACCATGGAGCTCTTGTGAATTCTCGGAACATAAGCTCCAACTTTTCAGGATTCACATCCAATGCTTTTATCTCAGCATCAAGTCTATCCGTTTTCTCTTTAGTTTCAGCAAGCCTCGCCCAAAGATTTCTCCTTTCCTGTTCTGCTTCATCTCTTTCCAGTTTAGCTTCCTGATGTCTTTTTGATTTATCAGCGAGGCTCATAATCTGGCCTAACCGAACCAACAAGAAACCAACATTCATTCCCACTAACTGAAAGGACTTAAGGGTCTTCTCCCAAATTGGAAAATATTTCGGGGAACAAGTGAGATTGGAAGCTCTAATGGCTTCGGCAATGTTTATAGTCTCAGCAATAACACCAGCCACTAGCTTACAGTTTAGACCCTCGAGAAGTTGGTCATGTAAATATGAGTTTTGGCTACAGCAAAGTTCATAATACTTGGTCAGAAGGTGTTTGGAGAGCTCAGAATTAAGTACTAAACCATTAAAAATGATGTCAAAATCCTCAAAACATTTCACTTTTTTGAAGTCAATAGAAGATCCTGACAACCAAATTCCACTTTCATTTTCAGACTGAGAGTAATTGGCCTTAAGTTCTGTACTATTCTTTGTCATGCTGATGCTTTGAATGCATTCTTCATGATTTTCTATGAAGAGGGCTTCAGAATGCTTATCGTCAATTTTATTTCCATCTAAGTTCAGATTATCTGCACGAACTAGATAAGGGATTGGAAGGAGTTAGTTTGGTAATATGCGGACCATGGCGATGATCGAGCACCGATATTATTGAACTATTGGAGAACTTACCTGTAATCATTTGTTTGGAAGAAGGATTCAACTTTTGAAGGCTTAGAGCAGCATCTAGTTCTTCTGAACCATTCACTCTCACGATATAAACCTGTGGTCAAAAAAGCATGAAAAATCAAACAGATATTGAATAATACCTCACAATGCATATCACAATATAAACTCTTTCGTTACCTTTGAGTTCATGGTTGGCAAAGGAAGGAACAATACTAATGCAGAAAGGGTAAAAGAATTACCTTGAATGTGGTTGGTTTGACTAAATGGAACACTAAGACGTCTCCTTTCACCAAATTGTGAACAATGGAAAACCCTCTCCATCCACCACTGAGTCCCATTTTCTGCACAAGATATTTTGTATTGTATGTCATTCCTTTTTCGTCTTCCAAGACAATCAAACTATCTTGATTTGGCAAATGCTTCTCACAAAATCGTGCGGGAAGACCCTGTCATCCCGAAATTAGTTTACATGACTGCTTTTACATCAAAATTTCAACAAAAATGGAGAAAAAGTGAGGATAAAACTTGCTGATTACCAGCCAAAACCCTCCAGTAACATGGGAGGGAAGCATACACTTAATCATGCTAGGGAACTGAGGTGATAGGCTAGCTTGGACCTCCTGGGCTCGCTTACTAACAGCAGACGTATCTTGATCATTGCTATATAGATTAGCATCTGTGACTCTCTTTCGCTTACGGCTGAAATGTACAAAATCAGCATTTGTAATGCAGATTCCTCATCTTAAAGAAGATCAGATTCTAATCCGACTGAAATCACTCACCTTTCAGAGTTTAGTGGAACAATATCTGTGACCTGTTCGAGAAATTCACAATTCTTAAGCAACCCATCTGTAGCAATAGGAGGGGACATATTACTCAGCTATTCGACTGCCTAGAGTTCTCATTTCAGTGTTAAACACTATAAAGATCCTACATTTAAGTGTAGTGTCACATAAACACTTCTCTTCTGGAAGTTCCAACACAGTGGAACAATCTTTGTTGTTCTCCACTTTCTGGTTTTGCCTTTTTTTTCTGATGTTAATCCTTAAAGTTACGAGCTTGAACTTGCTGATAACAAACAGAAGAAGAAAAACAGAGCTAAGCAAGGTTCTAAATTGATTGTCAGTCACCTTGTTTACTCCTACAGTCTTCTTCTGAAGCAACGTGTCCATGTTCTGTGTAGATCCTCGTTTAGCCTGCGAAGAAAAACAACATAAACCCCATAAATATAAGATTTAGACTCGAACTACGCACACCCATAAGACAAACAGGCACACCTACCTGCAATGCATTGTCTTGAACGATAACCATCGTGATGACCCAGAAAGAAGGAGCAGCCTAAAGGTATCTGAACCGTTTGCCTGAGGGCAGAGATAAGGGAAGTGTTGCATGTGATCGTTTTATAAATAGAAAGAAGCAGAAGCATGGAGCAGACGGAAAGACCGTTCAATTTGAATTTTGTACGCCACAGCCACAAAAACTTGTTTTCCGCTCGGTCACCTCACTGCCGTAAAATTGACGTGACGGGTGGCGACTGGCGAGTGAAAAAATGAAATAGTGTAGGACTAATAATATATGATTAATATTTTTAATAATTAAATAATAATAATTTAAAAAATTGAAAACAATCTTTTTAATAATTCCAAAGAATATTATCCTCTTCAATTCTTGTCCTTTTAATTGATTTCTATGCTTAGATTTTTGGACAATTAAACCTAAAACTTAATTAAATTCCTAAATTTTTTTAAAGCGCGTTAACTTTACTTAAAAACATATAAAAAAGAATTATATTCGAAAATAATCTTTCTACTAAATAGAAGTAAAGTTGCATTCTATAAGATTTGTCCAGACCGTAACGAAATTTAATGATAATGATATAACAGAGGATTGAATATATATTCGAATTTTAGAAAATGATCGGTCAAATTATATTTTAATTTTATTATTATCACGAAAGTAAAGAGTTAAAACATTAAAAGTGAATATTATTCTACATAGAGAAAGATAATATATGACAAAAGAGGGTGTAAAGAAAAGGTATTTCACGGTTTTTAGATACGCAATTAACTTTTCTAAAATATATAAATATAAATATTTGATTTTTTATGATTTTATAAATAATAAAAGTTAAAATGTTTAGTTATTTAATATTTCAAACAATGTAATTTTCAATATTAAAAAATTAAGAGGCCTAATCTTGTGTTGCATGTAATTGTAATTTTTTAAAAATAAAGAATCCTAAATGAATAACAATTATAAATAGTTTAACAAGATAATATAAAATTTTCTAAATGAATAATAATTAAGCATAGTTTAATAAGAAAATATAAGGATTCTTAAATGAATAATAACTATAAATAATTTAATAAGATAAGTTAAAGACTCCTAATAAAAACTGTTTTCTTCCTAATAGACTTAAAAATTTATTGGAAATCAAATTCTAAACTTGTCATAAATTTTTTAAACTTTAAATATTCAAATAAAATTAAATAAGAGTTAAATTTCTCATTTGAAACATAGGAAAGAATTTGGACAACTAAAAAACGTTATCCCTCCATAATATATGTATGTAATCGAGGTAGAAGTAATTTTAATTATAGTAATAAGTCGGTCTTAATAAAACAAACAAGTTAATTTCAGAGTATTGGAATTTAAGAATTTTTATTTAGGGTTAATTAATAGGAAATCAAGTTTGGGAGATTTTAAATAATGGGTGAGTGGTGTTTATAATTTTTTATAATCCATATTTCTTGCATTATATATTTATTATTAAAATATTATTATATCATCAAAAGTATTCTAATGGTTCGGCCAAAAAGAAGTTAAAGATTTGATAGATGAGAACAAGAATGTGGATACTGTGTTGTACTGGATTAAAATTGATACGAAATGGAGAATCAATCGTATCGGATTAAAATACTGGTCGGTTTCGGATGATATCTTGAAACCGGCCATTATTTAAAATACCGGCCAAATATTAGCTGGTAGTGAAAATTTTAAAAAATATAGGGACCTTTTTGCATAATTTTCAAAAAAAATCAGACCTCCCTCCCTTCCGCTTCTCCTTCTTCCTCTTTTTTCAAAGTTTTTTAATTAGTTATTTTATTTACTTGAACTTTTATAATTATTGTGTATTTTTAATTTTTGTTTTTAAAATAAAAATAAATATTTTTATTACTAATAATAATTCTAAATTAAATAGAGCTTAAAAATAAATTATTTAATTTAATTTTTAAATATTTATTAATAAAGTATTAATAAAAATATTTTATTTTTTAAAAATAAATAATTTAAAAATTATTATTTATAAACTAATATTTATTATATATATTTTTAATTATTAAATCAAAATTTATTTAAAATTTATATATTTTAAAAATATGTATTAAATTTAATTATATTTATTATAATTATTAAATTAATTTTATAAATTAAATTAAGATTATGCTTATTATTTATTATTATAATTTTTGGAGACAAGGTTAAAAATATATGATACAAATATACGATACGATAATAGATTATTTTATAATTTTTAAAAAAATTTAAAAACTATTTTGTAAATTTAAAAAATTATCTCAAACGTGTCCAATATTAACTGACACATTCCGATTCTAAATTCCATATTCGCAAGAGGGGTTGAGAGGTGAATCGGATTGGGTGGAGGAAGTTTCGGAGGCTGAGAGCAGCTGATGCACTGTGTCACGATCTGCATGTACGTCGGAGTCCAAGTCCCTGACAACTAAGATGAAGCATATAAAGGAGGGATTGCATAAGCAAGTTTTAAATTGTCGGTTAAATTATTATTAATTGTATTATTATCATGAAAATAAAGTCAAAAAATTAAAAAATAATCATAACAAAAGAGAGTGTAAAAGAAAAGGCATTTTACAAATTTTCAAAAGGAGAATTACTTTTTTAAAATATTTAAATACAAATATTATAATTAATAAAAATTTAAAATTCTTGGTTATGTGATATTTAAAGAATGTTATTTTTAATATTTTCAGAAAAATTAAAAGGCTTAATTTTGCACTGTAACGTTTAAATATAAAGAAAACTAAATGAATAATAATTATAAATAATTTAACAAGAAATAAGATTTTTTAAATGAATAATTATTATAAATAGTTTAATAAGATAGTATAAGGATTCCTGATTGAATAATAATTATAAATAATTAAACAAGATAATTTACGGGTTCAAATGAATAATAACAAGATAATATAGGGATTCCTAATTGAATAATAATTATAAATAGTTAAACTAGATAACTTAAGGAATCCTATATGAACAGTAACTCTAATTAATCCTAATTACAGTAGAATTAGTATCACTACGATTATAAGTACTCATCCAAGTTATTTTTACAGGTACGTATAGTATCAGCATGGAGATTTCCAAACTTCGAGCTCTCGGACAAGGAACACTGGGCACGGTTTATCTCGCTTTAGTGGACTCCAATGTAGTTGCTATCAAGTCATCAGAGCTTTGGAAGTGGCCTGTATTATCCAAAGAATATGATGTGCTGAAGAAGTTGGATGGATGCAATGAGGTTATTCAATGTTTTGGTACCTTCAACGACTTTGAAGGTGGCAGGGAATACTGCAATTTACTGCTCGAGTATGCTCCCGGAGGTTCTCTGGATAATCATATTAAGAGCCATCAAGATGGTCGTCTGCCAGAGAATGTGGCTCGACAATACGCATTAATGCTGCTTAGGGGATTGTCTGCTATTCACCGAAAGGGTATAGTTCACTGTGATCTCAAGCCTGCTAATATTCTTGTATTTCCCAACGAGGATCGTACTTGTCAACTCAAGATTGCAGATTTTGGGAATGCTAGAATGGCTGAATATGGCAATTCTAGGAAGTTGAAGGTTGTAGGGACACCACTTTACATGTCCCCTGAATCTGTAGCAGTCGGTGAGATTACGCCAGCATTAGATATTTGGTCTCTTGGATGCATAATAATAGAGATGGTGACAGGGAAGAGGGCGTTACAGTTACGCGATCTGAAGGATATATTAACGTACCTTGTTTTCTCCAATGAAGTACCAAGTATACCTGAAAACATGTCTGCAAGTGGTCGGCATTTTTTACAGAAGTGTTTCGTAAGGAATCCGAAAGAGCGATGGACGGCTGATATGCTCTTGAACCATCCTTACATGTTCGAGATTGCCTATCCATTATTGCTGCATACAATCGTCAAAAAATCAGTTTCTCCGACAAAGCCTATTAACTGCCATCTGCCAACTCCTTCCTCACCTGCACCTGAATATGCCTTTTCTGGTTGCTGCCTTGATTTTTTGCATCACATGCCAAATTCGTCTCGCGTACCTGGTAATTATGGTTTGTGGTCTCCAAGAATCACCCGCAGTAGATTCTTAGACTCCTCCAAAGATTGAAGATCACTTTGTATTGAAATAATGTGAAACATTGTAGAAGGTTTGCTGGAGGATTATGGATATATGTATGTAGTGATTAAAATTGTAGTAACATTTTTTTTTCAAGTGATTAAATGCTTGTGTTACAACCTAGTGAATTGAAATTGTTATTCTAATATCTTGTAACATTTAGGGACTGTTTGTTTCCTTTTTTTGTCCGTTTTTTGTTATCGTTTTTGTAAAAAGAAAAACAGATAAGTAAAACATGTTTGGTTTATTCTGCTGTGATTTTTTGTTTCTGAAAATAAAAAAACCACAACCGTTTTACAGAAACCAGAAAACATTGTTTCTCTTAATTTTGATAACAAGTTTTATTCAAAAAAAAAACAGCATATTCCTATTTTCTATCTTGAATAATAATAATAATAATAATAATAATAATAAAAGTACAAAATTTATAATAATAATTAATAATTAATAATAATAATAAG
>JAOSBP010000205.1:32151536-32162223 GCA_027563825.1 Erythroxylum mucronatum
CATACTTCCCTACCAAGCATCCATCTTCATTCCATTCCCATTCCTTATTTCTCATACCTATGAAACAAGCACCCCCTTAGAGCCATATTCTACAAATTTTAATCAACCAAAGAGACTAGTCGACGTATTCTATGCACAAGACTTTCCGTTTTGCGAGAGTCAGAAAAGGATCATCAATATATGCAACTTTTTCTTTGTAATTTTTATTAAAAAGTTATTTTTGTGATTCGAATAGTTACAAAGGACCAACTTTTATCAGAAGGTTCAAACAAATATACTAACATTGCCTATTTAATTTTTGATTTAAATCACTAATTATCTTTGAGATAAATATAAATTATAATTCACAAATAAAATATTAGTGAAAAGAGAATAAATGAAAGATCGTATATAAAACATTTACTTAGCGAGTTCTTAATTCTTTTTTTATATTCTCCAATAATAATGTGAATAAAAAATATTTAATAATAATTGTAAGTTGATAAAAAGTTTGAAATATTTACAAAATATAATTTTAAGTTGATATTTTTTATAAATCAAACTCAATTCTTAAATTTTTGGGACCTAATTTTTAAACTCAAATCAATGCAAAAGTGTGAACAAAAGAATTTGATATTGCTTTTGAAAATTAAATATAAACTGAAGAATAAATAATGAATAATGAATAAGAAAAGAAAAATTAAGATACAGAAAATTAAGACAATCATACTTTTAGAATAAACTTGTTTTACTTAATTAATAAAGTGATTACTGTTTTCTTCCAAACAAAATTTTGATAATATTAAATTCTGTAGACCAAGGTTACATATACACCATTATAATCTTCAGAAAAGAAAGTTTTGTCCATGATGAGATTTGCGGGTCTGTGAAACTGTTGTCTGTGTGTGTAAGGGAGCGGGCAGTAGTTACAAGCTTAGAACTCTTTGAAAATGGAGGATGGCAAATATGCTTACAAAGAGAAAAGTTAGTGCACTAACTACCCCTTTTAGTTGCAAACTAACAATACATCTACAGAGCTATATGTAGAATATGATTCTGAAATAGTAACATAGAGGCTTGGCTAAATCATTAGCATAGGAACTAGTGAAGGATGTTAGCATGAGAAATGTTGACTGTCTTTTTGATTCTGTAATCCTTAAGATGGCTTCAAACTTAGAGGTCCTAAAAGAGCCAGAACTCTTACCATGGAGAATTAACCACTTCGTGAAGCTTTAGTTCATGGCTCTCAGCATCTTCCTTTAGAATCTCTATTTCAGCATCGAGCCTTTCCCGAGTTTCCTTTAATGATAGGAGCTTCAGTTCTAGATTTTTCATCTCCTCGTGTACGCAAGCTTGTTCTAGTCTAATTTCTCTGCATTCAGTTTCTATGGCCTCTTCTGATTCCATAGCAAGGCTCATTAACCGATTCAACCGAGCACGTAGGAACCCCACATTCATGCCCAACAGTTCAAAGCCTTTCAAAGTCTTATCCCAAATAGCATAGTCAGCATGAGATGTGGAAAGCTTTGAAGTTCTAATAGCATCTGAAACGTTCACAGTTTCAACAATTATTTCAGCAACCAACTTGTGGTTCATACTATTGAGAATATTTTCGTGCAGGAATGAGGCTTGTGAACAACATAGCTCATAGTACTTGGCCCTGTGATGATCAGAGAGCTCAGAGTCAATAGCCATACCATTAACAATAATACTGAAATTTTCAATGCCTTTTATGTCTTTAAAACTATCATCAGGTCCTGAAGATCTTATAAGTTCCAGAATTTTGTAGCCATTATCCTTGCTCTCATCCTCAGATTGATTGGCTACATGTCTCTCATTGGTTTCTGATACTACTAGGCTCATTTCATGTTTCCCTTGAAAACGGCGTAATGGAAGAACCTCCAAAGGCTCGGCCTGCTTATGGCTTTCGATGTCCTCCTTAGCCTCGTCTTCTTTTGTTAGGAAAAGCAACAAAGAGAATTTATTGAGTGAAATTTGACGAACCATTTACAACTTCTAAAGCAGTCAAACAAAGAACATACCAGACTCCATAAGTTTTTCTTGATCGTCCAAATTTGCAATGCCGAATTCTTCTTCTCCTTTGGATGAACCATTCCCTTTCACTACATACACCTACAAGAATGGTGTTCAAAGTAGCTATTACAGTATATGGATATACCAAAAATAACAAAGACCTGCTTGATGTATGAGTTTAAGAATTATGAAGTAGAGTTCCTGTCTGCTTTGATTCTATGATAAGTCTCTATGGTGCGAGGCTTCACTGTGCATGATCTCCTTCCAGTAAGCATTTTGTTTGTTCGAGATCATGCATATATGTAGGCATCTGTGTACTCAAGGAGTTGAAGGGTGATTGAATCTAACCACGCTATTCATAAAATATGGTAATCTTAAGATTTTGAATGTGTAGTTTCGGAAGTTTAGGCAAAGTAGATGGGGAATGACTTCTATAGGAATGATGGATCACTATTCGTTGGTACTCAACTTGCTTTCAGGTTATAGTTCCACAACAATTTGTTGAATTGTGCCTTTCCAGTAATTGCTTCCAGAAATTACAGGCATGAAGTCACCATGGGGAAGAGCTTTACTAACCTCTTCTTTCCACAATTTAATGTTGAGAATGTTTAGAAATGTGAAAGAAGTTTATTAATAAGCAGTGACAGCGAACACTTTTAAGAATGACAAGAGTGATAATGTCTTGCAGATATTCCAATTAATAGATCGTATGCAATGATGAAAATGTACACATAAACTTAAACGGGAAATGTACCTTAAACCTTAAAGGTTGGAGCAAGTGGAAAATAAGCACATCCCCCTCTACCAGTTTGTTCGCGCCACAGAATGCTTTCCATCCACCACTGAGTGCTGTCCTTTCTGCTATATAGTTTGTTATAAATTCTTCCCCATTTTCATTTTCCAAGAACACAGTCGTATCATTCCTTGGCAAATGCATCTTGCAGAACCGCATTGGAAGATGCTGTTTAGGAAATAACACAGAACTAAATGAGAAACATCTATGTATCCATACCAAAATATCATATGTTTATCAAATTATAGTAACTTTCAGAATACCATCCAAAATCCGACAGTCACATTGGACCTGACCAAAGCTTTTGCAAAGCTAGGAAATTCTGCCTCTAAAGTTGACTGAATTGCTTCTGCCTGCTCCATTGCAGGGGACTTGTTCTCAGCAATATCATAGGCTTCCCTGACGGCGGTTCTCTTTCTTTTATAGCTTATAAAAGTATATGGACTAGGGAAATCAGCATAAGAACATAAACCATTCTGAGATCTTAATTTTTTAGATCAAGCAGACAAAAACAAGAAAAGAAAAACTTAAAATAGGATCCTTCACCTTTTTGACTCCTCTGATTTCTCATATAAAACCTGCATACATTGAAAGACCTGTAGTTAATTTCCCGTATGAGAAGATCACTTAGGACCGAAGTGCTTGAATTTGTGCTTCAAGTCAGAAATTTTTTCAGTTTACTGAGGTACCACTCTCTGATGGTTGCTGAACCACCCACGTATGGGAGACAAACAACATCATTCAATGACCAAACTAAGCATATACTTAAATTCCTCAATCAAGTTTATCATCACAACTTAACTTCCAAAACTCCTAGCCTCAAGATGCTTATTTCAGAACATTCATATCTCCTATGCTGATCTCAGTAAACTTCAACAAACTTTCAAGCTTAGTAGGCTGAAGTCTTTAGTTAAGCTGGAAAAGTATTATCTGGAGCAGCGTGCATCACTCCAAAAGCTCAAACAGAACTAAATGAGAAATTGTATCAAATAAAGAATCAAACTAGAGTAACTGGAGTATGGTTTCTATCGCCATATTACCAATAACATTTTCAATACATGGAAAACTGCAAACTCCATAGTTCAAATTAGAACTTGGACGGATAGAGCCATCTCAGAAAGCATTACCTAGAGTAGGCCTCTAGATAGAAATGTATGATGCTGCAGGTGTGAGTTAAACGTTCTTAGTCCTTAGTTTAGTACCAACGAGAGAGGAAAAGATGAATTTGGATTGTAGGTTTTTCCAGTTCTGTAAATGTACCCGTAACATAATATCTACCGAGTAAATCGAATAACAGTAGTTCGATGATATGCAAGACCTGACACTTTTACTATTTTCCGCTAAATTTTATGACAGGGTTCACCGAAGCTCACCTTTCACAAAGCAAAATAACTTAAACCAGGCAGGATAACACAGGTACAGGAAAGGAATTAAAGAACTCTTTAAAGCAATGCTTCTCTGAGGTAATAGGAATACAAAGTTAGCTAAGATTAAGAAACAAACCTCAATACAGGGGCTTTACTGAGCTATATCCTCAAATTAGCGAAAATGACAGCAATTTCAAGAACACGAGACGCAACAAAGCCAACCAGGTAAAGGGTTCTTACGATTTGAGTCCTTCGGTCAGGCTCCGGAGGCTCTTCATGGATCTGGGTCATCGTTGTCCTGGGTCCATGTGACTTCCTTTGCTTTTTCTGGCAATGAACAAGCCAGATTTGCAGAGATCAGCATGTAGAATCAGGCATGCAACATAAAGGAAAAAAGGAGGCATAAAGTTAAGGGACAGACTCTGGGATAGGAATGAGTGATTGTTTGCCTGGATTGAGAAAGCTGAGAGGGTGGTGTGAGCTGTTCTTGTTCTTCTTCTTTGCGATCCATGTGAAGCCTAATCTTTTTGTTCCTCGAACTTCAGCTATAGTTTCTATCACAACTTCTACCTTCAGATTCCTATCCTCGATAAAATGTTTGCTGACATAAAACTAATGGAAAGCATGAACCGGCCTGTTGCCTTTTAAGGGCAGGGCAGTGTCTTTGTGGTAAGACAAAGATTTCAGGTCAGGAACATTTGGTGTAGTGTGTGTAAAGGCATAGCGTCTTCAACTGTTCTGTTACAATTTATTACTGTTCTCTACCCACTTTCTTTCTTTCTATCCTGCGAGAAAAAAAAAAAGGAATTCTTCCAAAAAAGTGTATCTATCAAGTTCTTGCTTGGAACAGCAGATTACTAATTATGCAGGATCAACCCTTTTGTCCCCTGTTAACTAGCCTCATAAGTAATAACCCACGTATTTCAATGTCACATCCTTTAGTGTTTTGTACCTGAAGAAGGTGTACCATTAAACACCACCAAGATCAACGTCCCATCCGTGAACATGATAAGAAACAGGAGTTTCCAATCTGAGTCCTGTATGGTTAAAGAAATGTTTTCTATGTAGTCTTATCGGAATCGAAATGTAAACTTCGGACACGCTCAAAGTTCACATTTTTCACGACACCCATGTCTGAAAAGGGTTTAAGCTATCCTAAAACGAGGAACAAGGATGTGGGGTTTCGCGGGCTTGATCCAAAAGTATAGAATTGCAATTATCCCTTCATATCCTGCGAAGTTTTAGGTCAGAAATTGGAATCCTTAAAGAGGTATAACACACTATTGTTGTGTATTCACCTTTGTTCATCTTCATGAAAAGGACACATTAAGCTTTAAAAACGACAATATACCAAGATGGAAATAGAACACTTATTGGAAGGCTGAATGTAGCTTTAAGGGACTAGGATTGGAGGATTATACTTGATTGACTTTAAGACATGAAGACTTTATAGATCAAACGATTTAATTTTCTTTTGGTCTTCCCATTCATTTGACTCACACAATTCATATGTCTTGATACATAAGAGCTATGACGTACATAAAATTACATGGATAACATTTATTGTAATTGCAAGAAAAGTCACAAGTGATCAGAATATACAAAATTTTTGTAATTTAGCAAAGTTGGTATTCTTTAAAATTGAAGCATTGTCCCTTCTAACTATAGAATAGAGAGAATTGAAGTGATCAATCATCATTTCACCACCAAACCGTGACTCTAAAACCTTATAAAGCTCTAGCAGGACCATGACTTTGAGCACTTGGATTCAGGCATAGGACGTAAGAGTTCTTCAGCATTCCCCATGCTTAATCAGAGCACTGTTATTGTCGCTTCTTCTACAGCATGAGAGGGTGTTATTGTCGCTTCTTCTGCATTATACGAGGGTGGTATTACTGTTTCCTATCGGATGTTTCTTCTACATCATGAGAGGGTGTTGTTGTTGCTTCTTCTGCATTATACGAGGGTGTTATTACTGTTTCTATGCAAGCGTAAATAGCTGACACTGGACTCCATTAGTGCCAGAAACTTCCAGGACTACATTAAGTTCTAAGTTCTCATCTTCTCCTCTGCCATCGATTCTGTCAACTCTTGGTTTCTTTTTCTTGGCTTAAGAACCTCTGCAAACTGTAAGATTAGGCTTAAGTTGGCTTTATACAAGTGAACAGAATTAAAATTCTTATTTTCTCATACAATTCGAAAAGATTCAAATATATTGTTTTTGTAAAGAATTTCAATTTTTATTTAATGAATATAAATTATTATAATTTCAATCCAAGAAAAATGGATTGTATGAGACCTTCCCAAGTTATTGTCAGAGGAGTTTTCAATTGTCTGGCAATCATATATCCGTAGGGCATGTATTTACAAAAAGAAAATGGCAACTCACCAGAGTTTTAACATATACTGAGCTATGTACACGAAATATTAAGCTTCGTTTTCTGCTCAAAACGAGAGGACGAAGAATATTGATACACTTATAACCTCGTACCTTGTCATCTTTTATAATTAGCACATCCCGCATATGATCAGTAGTGAATTTCCCATCGTCGCGTCTCAAACATAAAAAGATCCGTCTCCTCTACACATACTAAGATATATACATTTAGAGCAGTCAGCTCCTTCCCCTTAATATGCATCTCTGTCTGACCAACCAGTTCATTACAGTTAGAAGTAGCTTCAACAAACATCAGTTTTCAGTATAAACAACTTGTTCTGCCTGTACACCTCATCTCCCTGCCAATGGATTAGCCCAAGAGATATAGGGCAAGAGAATACGAACATTGTTACCTTATGAAATTCCCAAAAGACGTCTCTTTGTTTCTTAGTCTCGAACTTTGTTTCTATGTAGAGCACCCTTGGGCATCAAATCTGCTTGAATTTTTATAGAGACTTGAGATGGATGCAAATGAAGCCAGTAGCAGATACGTGCAGATAGTATAGTAAATATAACATCATAATCTTGAACGACAAATGCATTTGATGCCCTGAAATGGTAAGCGCCTACGGGCAGAAGCAACTCGTTGTCCGTTCAAAGAACCACCAAATATGATATCCCAACCTTCAACATTCTTGGGGACACAAACATCAAAAAGCATCTGGCCAAGAACACTGCTATGTGCACTGATGCTTGGAGGTTTTGGTACATATACAGATCTTTCTTTCCTTTCATCTTGTGAAGGCTCTGACTCTCTAGCACGATATTCTGCTGAACTTGGCACAAAAAAATGGTCACCTGGGCCAATTGCAACTCTTCTTAAGCTTTGGTTTGAGGTAACTGCTGCTTGCTGTAGGTCACAAACTAGTTCGGATATATTATGATCTCTGTCTCCAAGATGTTGGAGTCTGTGAGAATAAACTGAAGCTGCCTTTTCAAGCAAATTGTTCACAGCAGCCCTATACTGGATTGGATAGTGTTTGTAATGACCTAAATGCCATGGAGTAGACTAACCTAAGTTTTAGCATTCAAAGACAATAAGCAAATTAAACACTGAAGAGATGTTGTTCCGTGCCCACATATAACATGTGAAAGACCATTTCACACTATATACGGTGCTGGGATAGAAGAAATAATGAGCAAAGACAAACCTATGTGAGAAGAGCCCTTCCACTTGACAAGCTGAACGTCTGCACCAAGGGCTAGTAGACCTTGAACAAATTCACAAATGATTTCATAAGGTGCACGGTTGTCGTCCTCTGAGCACAGAACTAGATATGGAGCACCCAATTCCTGAAGATTAGAGAAGAATGTGATCAGATTAAACCTAATGAAATGACAACTTTCAGAAATCTTCAGGAAATATGCTAACATACAACTGAGGAATATAGTGTCTGCCAATACTCAGCTCGTTGGTACTCAAACCTTCTCAGGTACAGACTATCTAGACCAGTAGCGATAACTTTTGCAACCCAAGACACAAAATTAGAGGGACCGTGCATTTTCTGAATTGCAGGGTGAAGAAAAATCCGGGCACCAAAATCATTCATAAAATCCACTGGGCAAGAATCATATACATGCCCAGATAAACAGTTCCGCACTAGTTGACATTCATCCTTCACAAATTAAAATAAGTTAAAAGAAAGATTTAGGAATGAAGACGTGCAAGTGACTAAGAACAGAAAAAGATAAAAAGAAATATACCATGTGGGGATGAGTTTTACATGTTCCTTGTAGTATCTGCATCACGTACATTAAATTAGAATGAGTTCAACCTCAAATCCAAATCACAGATAACAGCACTCTGAACAAACACTGATTAAGTTAATCCAAAAATATTACCTCAAGAACCTTATACATGCAAGCTTTAGAGCCCCCAGAAAAAGCTACAAACACAACTGGACACGGTCTAACCCTTAGCTCCTGCACCAGAGAGCTCATTATAACACATTTCCTCACGAAATCAATCCAACGAATAGTCAAGCTAAAAGGAGTTCCTTCTTTTAAAAAAAATCTCAATTGTTACCTCTTCTTATTTTGATATTGAACTCATAGAAATTCAACTAAGATTGGAAGTTTATGGATACTGAGAGACATGCAGCAGAAAACTAATCATAACACATTTTTTCACCAAATCAATTCAACCAATCGTAAACCTAAAAGTTCCTTTTCTTTTTCTATATTTTGGAGTCCTTACTTTACGGAAACACAGCTAATATCAAACTGCAAGTAATTGCACATGCCTACTCTATGACTGACCTCAATCAGCTCGTGGAGGATAACAAATGCTAGTGAAAATGCCCTGTCAGGACAAAATCTGCAGGAAAACTCATCAGAAGAAAAAATTTTCAGTCAAATCACTTACAAACATATATGAATATTTACATTGAAGCAAGCACAAAGAGATAGAAAAGAGAGAGACTTACGCGGTGAGGAAATCGGCATGAGAAACAAGTGAATTCCAACCAAAAGAAGAATACAAGTTGATGAAGCTCTTCAACTGCTTCTCTTGAATCGAAACCCAACCAAACAACACTACAATTCCTCTTTGGTTCAGCTCAAACACCTTGTCCTTTCCTTCCCAGTACACAACACTACCACCCCCACCAAACATTGCTTTGCTCATCTACGAACCGAACTCCTCTTCTTCAACGATTCAGCCTAGCTCTCCCTCCTCAATCGGAATTTTCCATGGACAAATCAATGGCGCAACTTATGGATTCAGATTTTTGTCTCCTCTTCTCCTTTTTCTCGTTATACTTAGTGATCCGTTAATGGACACGTCAGACCTGACGCATCCTGTGCAGTTTAGTGATTCGCTTCTTATCTTGCGCCTGATGGTGTTAGCCAAAATAACAGGCGTTACGTGCTTGACGTAAACTCACGGGTCCCACACAATGCTCATCTTCCACGTCAGCTGCTTCTTACATTTTTTAATTATGACAATCATTATCCAACTTTGTAAAAATACTTATGGGTGTAGGGTATAGTTGTCCAAATCATATTAAAATATTTTATTAACAATGAAAAAAATATCCGTCAACACCAAGTACGGATCTTAAAATATTGAATTAGGACCCAATTTTACCCTTACTTAATAGATGAATTTACAATAGACCACATGCAATATCTCAGAAAAAAAAAAGAGAGCATAATTTGTAATGGAAGTAACATTTTTTAAAGAAAATAAATTAGAAAGTGTCAATCTTTTTAAATTTTTAAATTTAAATTTTTTAACTAAGTATTTAAGGGAGTAGATCTGCTGCTCCCGAATTGCTGTGTCTGTTGTGCCTGAATAAATCCCAACCATCTATTACAATAAATTGGATGACTAGGGTCTTAAAAACATAGCGGGGTGCAACAATTCAGGAACAACAGATATGTTCCCAGTATTTAATAGATTTTAGTCAAATCAATGTAAGAGATTACTTTTGAAAATATAATTAAAAAAGTAACATAAAGACTAATATTTAAAGAGTGTTGTCCAAATTAGTTAATATAGTTTTTAAGCTTATTGTAATAAATACATTAATTATTATGATAACTTGTTTGAAGTTTAAAAAGTTATGTAAAAAATAAAAAAGATGTCATATAATTTTTTCAAATGTCAATCTTTATACTATTATGTTCATGACATTAAGAAAATGCTAATGGAAATAACTTTTTTAATCCAACTGTCCAATTGTTCAATTACAACTTAAAAGTTAAATATTGAAATGATAAAATTTAAAAAAGGTGTGATTTATTGTAATATATGTAAATTATATTTTAAGTTCATGATTTTATTTAATTTTATAAGATTAGTTAAAATATTAAACAAATACTCAAATGTTTAATTTGTTACAATATATCCCATGGAAAGTAAATGAATTTAATGCATATAATTAACTAAAGTGGTTTCCACTATATATACAAATAATGTGGCCTTGTATTAATTCCACTTATTCTTCAACAGAATAAGGGTTGTTACACTAGCAGGGTGTTTGGTTCACCTACTTAATGTAGGGATAAGTCGCCTTGTATAGTGATGCAAGTCGCCTTGTTCCCTTTCGGTACTAACAAGTCGCCTTGTATACC
>JAOSBP010000205.1:32233812-32245050 GCA_027563825.1 Erythroxylum mucronatum
CGATACCTGGATCCTGGGGTTCGGGAAGTCCCGGTGACAAAAAAGTTTTGTTTTCCGCACCTGGTACATATGATGTATCTCCCGGGATTTTCCAACAGTATGCCTATAGGGTTACAGTGCAGCTGCTACAATTTGACACTACCGATGTCCACAGTTCGATGCCTTCGGGTATCCACAGTTTGATATCTTCAAATATCTACAGCCCTTGTTATCCACACCCATAAAAAAAATGTGCAGGTCTAACACAGAAAGAAAAGTAAAGAGATGTAAATAATAAATATAGTATGACAACATAAATAATCGGTACATGAATGAGCATTTGCATTTGTATTGTTAATTTGTATCATTGAGCGTGGAATATCAATGTTTGATTTTTGAAGGTGAATTTACGGTATATGAAAAAAAATATTGAAGCATGTTTGCATTATTTATTTGATTAAGTATGCTATCATTATTTATATTTGTGCGATGTTAATGAATGTATGTGCTTGGCGGATGACTGCTATGAGTAGTCATCTAAACTAAATGTTTCACCACTAAACTTTCAAGCTTAGCACGAGTGTTAATCCGTGTAGGTCTAAGTCATAGGAGTGAGGTACAGGAAACATCTGCAAGGACCAAGGCCAACAGATAGAAGAAAAATACTTATGGAAGGCGTTTTAGTTAAAGATGATTGTACATGCAATGGTTAAAGGACACTATATGTTTTCTTTTAGATTACCATATAAATGTAAAAATATTTTACTACTGGTAAATGATAATGTTAAACATTTGGCAGTTTTATAATGTTTATATGTATAGCATTGAATTGAAATGCATGTCATGAATGTATGTACAAGAAATTGGTCACCTTATGTGTGGATGGTTATAGGTAATGTACAGGGGGTGTTACAAATTGGTTCTGAAACTTTTGCCTCCTCTACATCTTAAATTTGAACTTCTTTAAGTATGTTCTGTTTTGCCTGTAGCAGTTTCCTTCTGATTTTTCAAATTTACTTGAGTTTTTAAAACTTGCTCTGTCGTGTTTGGTGATTTTTTATTCATACGCATTTTATAGGACTCTAATAAGTCTTATAAATCATTGAGAGTCGTACACTCCAAACCTTTGGACTTTTCAATGGCTGTGATAATATAACTAAATAGACTTGTCAACGTGCACATGATCATCTTCATGATATCTTTCTTTGTAATTTGATGACCATTATAACGGAGAAACTGTTTAAACAAGAAACTGTTTCTCTTTAAAACTCCTGTAATGGAGACGCGGGCAAAATAAATTTCAGAAACTGTTCTAAGAAAGCGAAAGGACAGATTATAAGCAGACCCTGAAAACATTCCCTACCCATTTTGAGCAGAACACAGCTTAGACTGGCACCATAGGTGCCTTGTAGCTTCTGTTAATCTTGTCTTTTGTGGAATGCAAATCCCTCCATGATTGGAAATGAAATTTCTGTATTGAAAAGGACTGTCTGCCCATACCTTGCTTGCCTGAACCTAAAAGTGGAAATAGATGCCTACAAGTATAGTGATGTCCATTCAGGCCAGGTTGGCTTCCACAAATAGATCCAATTGCATAATTCACTGCCTACTTAGTTTGCAGAGGTAACCCAAAACGTACAAAAGGTTCTTACTTAAGAGCCTAACCAAATGTATGCCAACTTTTGCCTCTTTGCAGAAAACAAAAAGAAATATTCATTAGGAAAGAGTCTATCTTTTTTTTTTTTTCAGCAAACGTAACAAACTCAAAACAAACATTAATCAGAAAGGCAACGAAAAACTAACCCGAACTAACAGGCTTATCTTGTACATCTGAAACTTACTATATATTATTATATTGTTGTTGTCATTGTATCAGAACCGTTCAATTAACTATCAAATTATCTCTTTATTAATACAAATAAAACAATTTCTTTTTTTTTCTTTTTTGGCATAAAGGGTCACCATTTTTCTTCTTTTTATCCATTTCTTTTTTCCAAGAGAAGGTTCTAATGTGATCGGATTTTGAAAGACAATTTGTCTCATGTACAAAATCAGCGCCCACTATTCTAAGCAAGGAAGAGTCCTCTGCGTTTATCTCTATGCAAATTTTGACTTCTCTTTCTTTTTTGGTTGGAACTACTTGCCTTGAACTTTCTCAATCCAAAATGATCCTTGCTTTTATAGGTGTAGGATACAAATTATGACTTCTTCATCTTCTTGAGATGACTATAAAGCATAAAAAAACAAAAGAAATACGAGAAATTAATTTAATTAATCGGAATTTAGAATAACAATGGTGGATTAGTTATGAGAAAGCACATCATTAAATTAAAGTAATCCCTTAACTTACAGCAATGTATTGCACGTTTCAAAACAAGATTTGGCCATCAAGTTTGATGTTTTCTAGATTAATTCTGTTTTTTTTATTACAAGGAAAAACAATAAAAAACTATAACTAGACTAACGCATGTTCCTCCGGTACACAACACCTTGCTTGTCCTGGTAAATAAGATGTATAACTAGTAGAGGAGGTTCTTGCAGTTTATGGATGCCTGGGCTGGCAAGGCCTGCCAGGGTAGTCAGAGTATCTGCGCACTGGTTTCTTTCCCGATGCACGTGCTGAAGTTGCATCTCCTAGTCTCTTTGAAGCGAGTCGTGGGTACCTGTCAACAAAAAATTATTTATGTCAAAATCTGTACAGGAAGAGGATAAAAGATTAATGATCTCTAAGGAATCCACTTCAGGTATGATACGGCAATACCCTATCGACCAAGCCAGGGTGAGGCCCAGGTGGATTCTCCAGAGTTATGCCGAAAGAGGCGAGTCTCTGCCAAGGTGATGTAAAAACCCGTCACACCACTGTCCGTGCCAATCACAAAATAAACCTCTCGCGAAGCTCCGAACAATGTTGGCTTAACCGCTCTGTCGGTGTGGAGTTTAATCCAACCGCCTGGTAGTTTAGACTACCTCATTGGATTGCCTGCCAATAATCCATGAGTGGAGAAGACAACTTTATTTACATATGGTATAATATTGTTCGTGATATGAAAATGACTCATGACTATCACGTGCCCTTTTTGCTATAAACAAAAATTAATGCATAAAATAACTAATTAAATCAATATCATATAGTTGACATTTGTAATTTTTTAACTTTTCCTTGAATAGACTGGTACTAATTAACTATGGAGCAATGACAACAATACTCTAATCATTCACTAGTTAGTTGTCACTTCCTTTTCTCTTCATAAATTCCTTATATGCATATATACTTAGCTGCCAACTGTGCCAAGCTTTGATATCTTGCAGAGCTATACGTTTAAAAGTAAAGAGAAAAAGGTAATGAACAAATAGGTGCTTAAAGGGTTTGTAGCTTTGTGAAGAGTAAGAAAGATTAAGAGAAATGTTTAGCTTTACTTTCCAATCTCTTGCAAGAGTCCTAATCATGCCAATATGCTTTTGTCATCCTTCAATATATATTTGATAAAGAGGACAAAGTTTATATGATTTTGGAAAGTACAATAATTGGAGCAATAGCCTTACTTTTCATAAATATGTCCTTGTTTCTTTATCAGGAATAGGATGTTTGTGCATCAGTTGCATATACTCAATTTAGTATATACTACTTTCTACCAATTTCAATGATACAACCGGATCATTGAATAAATGAGACCTACAAAAATTGAACGGTTAAGATCGATTGGAAATAGAAGGCACACGGTAATTGAGAATAGAAGATTTGTTCTCATTTAAAGGTGTTTGAAGTCATTCTTGATGCATTATTTACTTTTAATTATTCGAACTTTTTAATTCATAAAAATCAGCATCTTCCCATTATAGATAATCCTCAATTGTTTTAAAAAAAACAATGTTTTTAAAACTGAACCAGAAGTTAAACTGATATGATAAGAGGTTTAAGGTTTAAAAGATTCAGCCAATATTAGACCGTATCAAACTAGTTAAAGATTAAAAAAGCTAAAAATTTTGAAATATTATTGAAAGAGATTGTCATTATTTATTAAAAAATTTGATGTTTAATTAAAAAAATTAGTAAATAAAAATTAATTTATTTATTTTTATAAGAACTTATTAGTTTATAAAAATTGTTTGATTAATTAATTACTTGATCAATTTTTAACAAGATTTATTAAAATAAATTAAACTGAAAAGTTAAAATTTGAATTGAAAAATTAGACGGTTCAAAGTTTTTATAGTTAAATCAGTTGAGTTTTAAAATAATTAGTTAAACAAACTTGGAAGATTAGACACTAATTACTGATTTCTTGGGTATTCCACTTTAGAAGAAATGTGAAACAAATTGCGTTTGCATTATTTTTAATATCTTTCTGCTCAACAATAAACGTTGAACAATGTGCAAAAACAGGCATGAGAAGAACCTAATTAAGATCACATAGCTATGTTTAATTACCAACTAGCAATTTCTTTACAAAGGAGGGCTATGCTACGATTTGACCACTTACTACACCTCTAATTTCAAAAGACATACCGTATAACCATTGTTCCTATTAAATCCCAAATTTAAAGGAGGAAAACGACACAAATTCTTGTAGCTAAACACTTGAATAATTGTTGAGAAGACAGTCTTCCGTGTTACAACCAAAGTTTTAAAAATCAGACTGAAAATTAAATAGTATAATAAAATATTTAAAGTTTAAAAGATTCAATTGATATTACGTCGTTATAAATTCGGCTAAAAAATCAATGAAATTAAACAATTTAAAATATGATAAAAAAATTGTTCTTATTCATCAAATAATTTAAAGTTCATTAAAAATGAGATTGTTAAATAAAATTAATTGGTTTATTTTGATTTATAAAAACTTATTAATTAGTATAAATTAAACGATTAATTAATAAATTGATCGATTTTTAATAACAAGAGTTCAAATAAATTAAACCAAAATATTGAACAGTTCAAAATTTGTACGATTGAACCAAGTTAGAATTTACAATTAGTCTACGGGTCCATACGAAAAGGAAAGCTAGACTATATACAAGCTCAAGTGAGGTTTTATCTTCAATCTAATTGGTGATAGGTAGAGTAGCTCGCTAGACTTATATGTTAGTCTTTTTTTCTCTCTTTCTCCAATCTGAGACAAACTCTTACTTTATATTTCAACAAACCAGCCAAATCGATTAAGTTTTTTAATGATTAATTACAAAAAAGAACAAAAGAACCATAAGATTAGAGTCAATTAAAGAAAATTAACACTTAATTATCCCATCAAGTAAGAAGATAATGTTTATAATTATTCAAAGTCAGGTGACTGGAATCAAAGTCCATTAAATCCTGATTTATTATGACAAAATCTCGAAACTCCACAAATAAAACGCCGTAATAATTTATTAGTCTCACAATAAGTAAAAGTTAAACATGTGCATCTCCATAATATTAACTAAGACTCACGATTTCCCACATGAATGTCGTGTATTTTTAATTTTATTCTTGGAGTATAACTTAATTGGTTTTAAAAATTAAATCGAAAGTTAAACCGTTAAGATAATAAATTTAAAGTTCAAAACGCTTAACAGTATTATATCGTTATAAAATCAGTTTAAAATTAAATAAATTTAAAAAATTTGAAATATGATCGAAGGAGATTGTCCTTAATTTATAGTTTAATTAAAAAATAAAACTATTAAATAAAAAGTAATTAATTTATTTTAGTTTATAAAAATTGACTAATTTATAAGAACAGAATAATTAATTAATTAGTTGATAAGATCATTGAAGGAAATTAAATTAGCATTTGATTATTATTATTATTTTAATTCTAATATTCATATTGCATTAATTAAAATAATTACAACATCTACATAGCCGCTTGTATTACTGTAGCAACTAAATAGCCGTCTTGATCGTCTTGAATGACAGAGTCAAATCTCATCTGCTTCCTTTGTCCTTCCTTGCCCACCATTTCCTAAATCAGCTCTTTTCCCTTATCGCTTTCTTCGTCTTCTCTATAAAATCACGCACTTCCACAAATTTTCACCTTCAAATCCCCACAACCCTCCACTTACACAGAGCTCGAGTTATTGGAAATGGAGGTGGAGGCACCATTGGCACCTACAGACTTTAACTTTGACAGTAGTGCTTGTTCTTCACCTTACATGACCGCTCCTTCTAGTCCTCAGCCGTTTGGCAACTACTTCTTCAGTGCTCCGACGAGCCCCACTCGTATTTCCGCTCTCTGTCGCGAGCTTCGTGGTGGTAACATGTCTTCCAAGTCAAGAAGATATGAGAATGATGACGAGGAGAAGAAGAACAGGACCAGGAAGGAAGAACATGATGGTGGAGATTTTGAGTTCAGTTTTAGTGGACATTTGGAACTTACTTCATTGTCTGCAGAGGAACTATTTGATGGAGGAAAGATCCGACCTTTGAAGCCCCCACCGGGATTAGACTATTCGTCTCTTAGGTCAAGAACTACGAGAGACGTCGACCCTTTTCAGGCTGAGACCGGTAGAACAGAATGTAACAACCATCTGAATCAAGAACCTGCAGAACAACAAGTACCACATCATCGAGGAAGAGAAAGAATTTCCAGATCTTCTTCTTCATGTAAAGCACGTAAAGGTAGCAGATCTTTATCACCGTTACGTGTATCTGACATCGCGTTAGAAGATAATCAGGAGGGCACAGCTTCAACAAGTAACAAGATCACATGTACTTCAACAACTGCTACAAGTAACAGTAGTACTAAATCTTCCTATGTGTCTTCGATCCTCTCGGCTATGTCTTTGTCTAAGAGTCACAGAAAATGGAATCTCAAAGACTTTTTGCTCTTCAGAAGTGCATCAGAGGGAAGAGCAACGAGCAAAGATCCGTTAGCGAATTACCTAGTTTTGTCTAAGAAAGAGGCGTTGGAAGACGTCAGAAACTCAAGTTTTCGATCAATGGATCGTTTAGGGAGTTCCCGGCGGCGAGGGCCGCCGGTTTCTGCCCACGAGATGCATTACACCGTGAACCGGGCGGTGTCGGAGGGGATGAAGAGGAGGACTTACTTGCCGTACAGGCAAGGGCTTTTGGGTTGCTTGGGGGCCGATGCTGCTGCTGTGCATGAGATCTCTAGAGGTGTTGGTCTTTGACACGTGTACGAATCTCATCCGCTCGATCTTGTCATTTTATTTTGTATTTTATCTCTTTTCTTGTCCCACCATCCTTCTGTTTCTTTTTTTGACATTTTCATTTACTTGTTAGTTAAACAAATACTAGCGTGTGTCACTTTCCATTGAAATGGACACAAATTGTACATAATGAAGCTATTGGTGATAGATTGAGCATTTAAGAGTGCAAAACTTGTAAACTTGGGCAAGTAATGTATGTTTATTAAGAAGAGTGAAGTTGAACTTCTTCTACTTAATCGAGTTTGATCAATGATTGAGGCAATCTTTAAACATTGCTGATAGACTCCTTCCAGATATTGTAGATTAAACTGATTAACGAGATCTCAGTTAAATTCATACTATGATGGTTCATCAATAGGTGGATATATATCATTACTAATACCTATTTGTACATACGGTATTTGAAATAGCAATCAAAATAATGTTATTTTAGAGAATAAAATTAATATTTTAAAAATTGGATCGAAACTTGAACTGATACGAAAAGAGGTTCAAAGTTTAAAGAATCAATTAGTACTAGACTGCCATAAAATTAATTAAAAATTAAATAAAATTAAAGAATTTAAAATATAATTGAAAGATATTAACTAAAAAGAGATTGTTAAATAGAAATTAGTTAATTAATTTTAGTTTGTAATAACTTATTAATTTTCGAAATTGACTAATTAATTAATAAACATATCATTTTTTAACAACAAAAGTTATTAAAATAAATCAAACAAAAAAATTCAAAATCGAATCAAAAATTTAGTCGGTTCAAGGTTTTTATGATTGAATCGTCCAAATCAGTTAGGTTTTTTTAATCATTGAATAAAATTTAAATTTTCCAACTAAATTTTCAGTCGATCTCTAAAAATTGTACCCAATTGATGAAACTAAATTTAATCTATTAACTTGGAACAAGATCACACTAGCCCAAAATTGCAATTCTTATCTAGCATTGTCTTAAAAATGCAAAGACATTTGGTTGGACTTGTATCTAATGTTGTATCAATAACTTTCAAACACTAGCAGTAAAGATGATAAAGTTGGCAAACAAAGTTTCCATAACCAACAAGCAGAAGCTGCTGTAGTTAAGCTAATTCTGGACTATAAGGCTCTCCGGTTCTTTCAGAAGTAATGGCTTTTGTCTTATGCATAGAAGTATATTCTGAGCACATTAACTGGAATGGCTGTTCACACGTCATTGGCCATTACTGTACCGTTTGCAATAATGGGCGAAATTCTCTATGATCACCACATTTAAGTATTAATTTTGCAACTAAAAACTTGTCTTACTTATGAAAATGATGTTGGTAATGACGAGCTTAGTCAGTTTGAGACTTCTAATTCACTATAGTTTCGTTGCATAGTTGTTGGAGATGATGATTCTTGTTATAGATCGTGTGTGTTTATGAATGTTACTGCAACTCCATAACGCAGATTCTGTTGTTAAGAGCAAAAAACATATGATCTCTATGACTTTGGATTCCGATAATGATCAGTCATTCCAAACAAAATTTGCAATCCCTCTACATTGACATTTCAATATGACTTCGCATTCCATATCACTCAACTGATGAAGGAATGAGTTTTTTTTTTTGAAACGAGAGAATAGCTATTTTTTTGAAAAATAATGATCCAAGATACAGTCAGGCACATCAATCCACACCTGAAAGCAACTATGGAGAACAGACGCCCGAGCAAGAGAGTGGGCTTCCCTATTCCCCGAACGCCTAATCCAAGTTACAGAGATATTGTCCCTAGTGCATAAGATATCCTTACAGTCCGAAATGATAAGACCAAAATAGAAAAAAATCCAAAGACCTGGAGTTCAAAGCACGGATAAGGAGTTGACTATCAATAAAAATAGAACCTGCTTGTAACATGCCATCACGAGCAAATAACAAGCACTGCCGAAGAGCAAGCGCCTCCGCCATCGCAGGACCTCCATTGCCTTCCTTGTAGCCAGAAAGTGTTAATGAAAAGGAGCCTTCTCCATCTTCAAATAGAATGCCAAACCCAAGAAGGCCAGCATCTGCAAAGATCGAGCCATCAATGAAAGTCAATCAACTAGAGGACGACGTCATAACGGCTGCCAATCGAAAACACAACGGTAGCCTAGGAGCAACAGTTAGGGGATTGCCGGTGGGCATCAACGCCTTGAAGTTCGAAAAGTAAGAATTTGCTTGAGTATGAATATGGTGTGGCATAACCCGTTTATCATCCCAGAGTTTGTCATTCCGTGCCAACCATAGCTTCCATGCCTGAATGCCGATTCTAGTGACACGATCCCTTCCTGCTGTCTCCAGGATATAGGCAAAAAAAATCCTGAAAAGATGACAAAGAGGATGTTAGAACCAAACCCGCTAACCTCCATAACTCCTTAGCCATAGGACAATCAAGGAACACATGCTTCATAGATTCATGTTCATGGCAAAATAAACAATGCAAGTCAACGTTCACTCCTCGGTGTTGCAAATTATCTTTAATTGGTAACACGCCACGACAACACCGCCATAGGAAGTCGCATACTTTGGGAGGTACATCAAGGAACCAGATTTGCTTCCATACAATGCCTTGCACCCGTTGCCTATGGTCTACCAAATCCGCAAGCACCTCATAATAAGCAGTTTTAACCGAGTAAATCCCTTTTCTGTCACAAGTCCAAATGATCTTATTCGATGTGGGGTTAATGCTCAAGGGGATACCTAAGATAGCATGCAAATCATCAATACTGAAATAAGACAGCAACGTCGCAGGGTCCCACCGCCTCTCCCCGGGGATGAACAAGTCACAAACCCGCATAACATCATGAATGGCCAGAGGACCGTCGTCAATATGGAAATCACCAGCCTTGGGGATCCAGGGATCCCTATTGACAAAGATATGTTGGCTATCCCCAACCCTCCACCTTACCCTCCTCAACAACACTTTTTGAGTAAACAATACACTCTTCCAAATAAAGCTATTATTGGTACCCAATTGAGCTGTTAAAAATTTCCCCCGAGGGAAATATTTAGCTTTGAGAACTTAATACAAAAGAGTGTTAGTGTCAACAAGAAGTCGCCACCCTTGTTTCCCCAAAAGAGCAGTGTTAAAACACCGAAGGTCTCGAAAACCCATACCTCCCATCGACTTCTCACAATACGTACGATCCCATGACAGTCAATTAATACCCCTACTACCTTCCCGACATCCTCCCTACCAAAATTTATTCATCAGAACTTGGAGCTCAGAACAAGTAGCAGCAGGAATAAGAAAGACAGTCATGCAATAAGTAGGGATAGCCTGAATGACAACCTTGATTAAAATCTCCCTACCCGCTTGTGACAGAAAATGGTTGTTCCAATTATTGATACGTTTCCAGATCCTGTCCTTAAGAGTAGAGTAGGTTAGCATTCAATTATCTTGTGATTCAAGAACTAGAGGAAGATGTACACCTTTTCTTTTCAAATGCACTTATTATTTTTTTTTATAGTTTAAGAAATTTTGGAAAAAAATTATTTTTTAATTTTAAAAAATTCTTCTAATTTTCAATTTTATAAACTAACTTTTAATTTAAATTTTGATTAAAAAATAATTAAGAAATACATGTAATATGAACATCAAACATGAAATAATTAAATGTTATTTATATGGTAATTAAACTCACTCTTAAATTCGAAACAAACTAAGGGTGTGCTTGTTTGGTGAGTATAAAATAAAAGGAATGAGTATGGAATGAAAGATTAAGTTTGGTAAGGGATTATGATTATAGAGTCATTATTTTGATTACCCATTTTTGGGTAATACCTCATTCCTCTCATAATCTAGAGGAATGAGTATCATTGTTATGTAAGGGTATGCTTAATTACAATATTTTAATTAATTAATAATTAATAATTAATTAACTACAATATCATTAATTTAAATATAATTAATTACATAAAATATAATTAATTAATTAAAATAAAATAAAATAATTTCAATATAAGTAATTAAAATATAATTATTCATTAATTGAAATATTGTAATTAAAATATTATTAATTAGTTTCAATATAAGTAATTGCAATATAATTATTCATTAATTAAAATATTATTAATTAGTTACAATATAATTAATTAAAATATAATTCATTTATTAATT
>JAOSBP010000205.1:32261682-32280016 GCA_027563825.1 Erythroxylum mucronatum
TTGACTCACCCAATACTAGAAATTTAAGAAAACCCACAAGTAAATTCAGAAGCTTTACAGGTTATACAAATTAAAAACGAAATAGAGAGGTCATCGTCTACCCTGAGCGGGTGAAAATTTTGTCTAGAAATTGAAAGATGGAGACAAATGAACGTTTGTCATTCACGTACCTCAGTCATATTTCTAGGGAATTCGGAGGCTTACGAGGATGATGAATTTGGGAAAAGGACTGACTACTTGATCGACGTTTAACCAATCCTCAAATCTCCGGCCTCCAATCCGTTGTCTTTTAGCTCTCTTTGTTTCCGTCTCCTCTCTCGTCGAGCACAGGGCGGAAGCGTGATTCGAAGTCCGAACCCGTTCGTACTCAACGAACCGCTCCATTTATCTAAAAACTTATTCTTTTTTTTATATTTTACAATTGTTATTAATTATAACAATTTTTCTATAATTAATAAATTATTCCCTCAAAAAAATAATTAATAAATTATTATAAATTAAAATATATCAATTAATTCTTATTTAATAATTTTTAATTAAATTTTAAATTCTTAATAATTAAAAAATCTTTTTTAATTATATTTTAATTATTTAATTTTATTTATTATCTATTTAACTTTTTAAATAACTTTTCTTTTTTTTCGAATGTAATTTTAATTTTAAAATATTATTTCCTTACTATAACTAATTAGTTAGTTGTACTAAAATCGCATGGTTCGCTTCCACCGGAGCTCGCAAGACCACCGTGAAAGAAGGATGCATCCCCGTTGCCCTTCGAAGCCCTAATTCTCGAAATTTCATTTCCTGGAAAACCCTAAAATCCCCGAATTGAACCTCAACAATGGACGAATCCTTCTTGTTGATGCTCTCCAACCTCATACACCTCCAGAATTCCATGGACCCCGCCACCTCGCTTCTCTCCTCCTCCTCCACATCCGCCGCCTCCCCTTCCCTCTCCTCGCAGTCGCCGGCCTCCCTCCTCTCCGCCACCTCCTCTGCAGCGCCTCTTCTTTTCTTTACTCTTGCTTCTCTCCTGTCCTTCCTCGCCTCATCCAAGTTGCACTCCAAGCAGCGAGCCGCTGCCGACGGCGGCGGAAACTCTAACAACAACACCAACCGCGTCCCGCCGGAGAAGACGTCGGAGACCTCTGCGTACTCTGTGGCCGCTTTCCGGGCCCTCTCCACCGAGCACATATGGTCACTGGAGGCTCCTCTGAGGGACGCGCAGTGGAGGTCCTTGTACGGCTTGTCGTATCCCGTGTTCACGACTGTGGTTGAAAAGCTTAAGCCTCACATAGCTGCGTCTAACCTCTCTTTGCCGTCTGACTACGCGGTGGCGATGGTCTTGTCGAGGCTTGCTCATGGGTACTCTGCCAAAACGATGTCGGCTAAGTATGCTCTTGAGCCTTACTTGATTTCTAAGATCACTAATATGGTTACTCGCTTGTTGGCCACTAAGCTTTATTCGGAATTTATTAAGATTCCTGTTAGTAGGCGTAGGTTGATTGAGGCTACTCAAGCTTTCGAGGAGTTGACTTCTTTGCCTAACATGTGTGGGGCTATTGATGGCAGTGCTGTGAAGTTGCATAGTGTTAGGAGTGATCATGGTGGTGGAAACTTGCATCGGTGTAGATATGGGTATGATTCAATTTTGTTGCAGGTTGTAGCTGATCACAAGAAGGTTTTTTGGGACGTTTGTGTTAAGGCTCCTGGGAGTAGTGATGATGCTACGCATTTGAGGGATAGTTTGTTGTATCATAGGCTTATTTCGGGGGATGTTGTGTGGGATAAGGTTATCAATGTTAGGGGTCAGCATGTGAGGCCGTTTATAGTTGGAGATTGGTGTTATCCTTTGTTGTCATTTCTGATGACACCCTTTTCACCAAATGGGACAGGAACTCCAGCGCAGAACCTGTTTGACGGGATGTTGATGAAGGGGAGATCTGTTGTTGTGGAAGCTATTGGGCTGTTGAAGGCGAGGTGGAAGATTTTGCAGGATCTAAATGTGGGTCTTAATCATGCTCCCCAGACAATTGTAGCTTGTTGTGTGTTGCATAATTTGTGCCAGATTGCTAGGGAACCAGAGCCTGATATCTGGAAGGAGCCAGATGAGAGTGGAGCCCCAGCAAGAGTTCTCGAGAATGAGAAATCACTTCATTTTTTCGGGGATAGTTTAAGGCAGGCACTTGCTGATGATTTGCATCAAAGGCTTTCTTCAAGGTAGATGCATTCTGCAATATTAAAACTTCATGGCAGCTCTAACTTGTTTAGGTTATTTGTGGGTTTACTTCTGCATTGTTATTCAACTACTACATCGATAATATTGGATTCAGAAATTGTAAACTTCACGTGTAGCGTATCTTCTTTATTGAATGGGGCAAGCTAACTCGAAAATGGAATCCTGCAATTAGGGAATGGCCATACCTAGCTGTTGTCAGTCTGTAGTTGGTACTGTGTTAGATGTTGATGTCTTGATAGCTTGTGTATTCTTCTTTCCTTAATTCAGAGCAAAGTTGTTGGTGGATGTAAGCTATGTAGACGCAGACTTCTATCACTTTGAAGGAAACCTATGAATCTGTTAAACATTTGGTAAGAGTTCATGCATTAAGTTATTTGTGTATATAATAGAAAGTAACTTTGTTTTATTTATAACTGAACTTATATTAATGGAAAATGCTTAGAGTAAGATTCTTGTACAGATTTTACACCAAATACTGGTGTCTAGTTAGGTTTCATGTCACATTGATCACGCCCTGAACTATGAATTTTAGTGTATTTAACCTAGCTGCATAATTAACATCTATACGCTTATTGCATCAGTTTACGCATTCCTTTTTTATTCTCTTGCCTTATCTTTACTTCTCTTTGGAAGAGAGCTCCATTGCTGCGCAACCTTTATTGCGGCAAATAACTTACAATGACTGTAAATAGCACAGTTTTCCAACTTGCAGCTTACTGGATTTAGGTAGTTGACAAGCCGATGTGAATGTTGTGTCTGGACTAAGTGCCGAAGGATAATACTTATAAAGGATCTCTTAGGCCCTAATTTTTTGAGTAAACGAGCTCAACACATATTCTGATCGCAATGATGAGTACTAAATATGGAAAAGCAAGCCTCGTTTGACACCAATTGGCATCACAGATCAGTCGTAGCTCTAATTTCTAAGGCAGTATTAAAATTACATGCCAACCAAGGTCACTGTTTACAATCTTTCTTGAAGCTTGCAATCGGTAAAAGCAACTTTTAACTATTGCATCTTGGGTTTGAGAAAGTCACGTTAATCAGAAAATGTAAAGCCCAGGTTCCAATATCCATAGTCCAGCAAGAAAATGCGGATCAACGTTTAGTGCATAAGGTGCCAATTTGTTAATCATGGATCTTACTGAAAGGTACACGCAGGTCAAGCCATTCTGAAAAGGTTCGATTCAGTTGATCCATCAATTGATGAATCCAGCGCTAGATTAATCAAGTGGCCATCTCCAGCTTCATTGCAAAGAACATAACTAGCCACACTTCTCGAGAATAAGAAACGAAAAGCACCATAAAATGTAGCAACAATCGTTGATCATCATATCAATGCCTGCCTGCTACTGCTACAAGTCTCAAAACTAATCCTCCTTCTGATGTTTAACCCAGACAAACATTAGGATCCTCTTCCTCCGAGTCAAATTCAACCTGCATACAATTATAAGCGGTTTTAGTTACAAACGGATACACTCATCTAAGTTGCTTAAGTTTTCAATTGACAGCAAAAACCTAGATGTAGAAGCAGTAGCTAAAGAATGACAGAGAAAATGTCCAAAGCGGATAAGAGTAATCATTCTGAAAAGCAGATCACATTTTCATCCTTAAACCATCTTCCATGGCAATCTCGCTTCCAGCCTGCTTCAATAAATTTGAGTTCTCTCTCTCGACGTGCCCGGAAATCCAATCCTTCGGGTGTATGCGACACACTTGATGCTTGAGTTGCAGGATATGAACTAATTACTCTAGGAATAATTGCTGCATTCTTGACATGCACCTGGCTTGATTTAGCATCAAACTTCTGGCTCTCAGAACTCTCCTGGGGGAGTTTCTTACATAGAGCCTCGGAAGCAGCCTTTCGTGTATGGTCAATTAGTGGTTTGCTTGGTAAATGAACTCTTTTGCTGGAATTACCAGAATTGTTAGAGCCACCAGGAGAGTCTGATAAGGCTAATCTCTTGCTTATCTCATTTTGCCTACTCAACTCTCTTTCCTTCAGCCTGGATTCTGCAGCTAAGTGACGTGATCCTTTCCTGTGCATCTGCAAAGACAGCATTTCAACAAACATTCATACAATTTAGGAGAAGGCGGCTTTGCATCTGAGAACAAAGATACTAATTGGCTCTCAGAACAGCAAAATTAAATACCCCAATAACAAGAATCCATATAATTGTCAAAACTTAATACATTATGTGATGAAAACAGATATCATTGACCACAAAAGTTCAAGGGAAAACACTAAGAAAGAAGCTATCTTTCAAATCCAGCTTAAAAGTATTAAAACAGCTAATATCTTAGCCTGAAGAACTCACGTAATGCCTTAATAGTATCTAGAATACAAAACTATAGTCTTGCAGAAAGAAGATTACAAGGAATTAAAAGGGAAGACAATAGAGGACGACAAGCTTACATTGAGCATGATAAGAGAATCAAGAACAGGATTGTGAGGGCAGACAAGACATGTGAATTTTCCATTGGAGAGTTTCTTGTAAGAAAACCCATCATCGATCGCTTCGATCAATACTTCTTCCACTCTTCTTTTCCTGTATTGTGCTTCTCTTGCCCAACTGTCTCCTCCAAACACACTCATCTTCACATTTTCTTCCTTCTCGTTGTCTCCAGGTTTTACCTAAAAGCTTATTCTTTTCACCTAAAAAAGCTCCAAGACGACCCACAAGAGTAGATCTCTGGGCCTAAAAGTTCAGTCCTTAATGCTGTATAGTTGAAAGGCAATTTTTCACAAAACTAGCCCACTGGGCCATAAAGTGCAAATCTTTGCTACCTTCTTGTGAACATTTTTACGAAAGCAACGAACTTTGCTCATTTTCTACACAATCTTTCGTCTGTTAACATGGCGGAGAGACAAGGGCTGGATCAGCAGCCACAGCAGCAGCAATTAGATCCACCACAGCTGCGGTCACCGTCGCAAGACCAACAGCCGTCGGCAAAGGAAGACATGTTCGGGTGTGTGATGGCATTGGAGGCCTCTTTGCTACCATGTTTGCCTGCCCGAGAGCTCCAAGCCATTGATCGCTCTCCACACCCTTCACACCAGAGTTAGTTTGCTGCTCATTTCTTGTTATCGTATTATTAACATTAAAAAAAAACATATTTGTTTTATGATTTTTAGTAGATGTTTGTTTTATTTCGTTAAGGGAAGAAAAAAGAATGAAGGGAATAAATCTGATAACTTTGTTTGATATTTTCATTTATTCAATAACGATAGAATTGTTCAAATTATACATTAATCACTTAATTAACTCCCAACATCTTTAATCTTGTTCTTCATATCATGGAGAAGGAGGAGGAAGAAAGAGTTAGTTTGTTTCTAATACAAGTATATAAAGAGTTGAATATCAAACAAATTTCTAATAGTTTTATTAATTATTAGTAAATTGATCTCTTATAATTAAGAATAAGAAAATAATTCCTCATAATTCTCTGCCATGTTAATTAGGCCAATCTATGCAATGATTTTAACTTCGATATTAAATAAGAAACACCAACTTAGCCTAAAATATGCGGGCGTGGAATACTAGGATTGCAGGTTTGGCCTCCTTATTCTGTTTTTCTATGTCTTATTCAAGTGTATTTTAAGTTGAATAAAGTGTTTATTGAACTCTTTCTGCATATTTGCTTATGATGCTTGAAGGAAACAACTTGGACAATATAGAAAAACCTACAAAACTAAACTCTGGATAACTGGATGGATTGATGTGATGTACTTGGGCTCTGCCAGAAGAAGTGATTCATGTGGATGGATTAGTTTCTGTTTGTGGATGTAGAGCATATATAATACGAGGCTGTAGGAGAGCATTGCGAGTCATCGTAGAAATTTCTATATGTTAGGATTATGATTACGAAATAGCTTTTTGTATATGAAACTGTATACTTTTCATTCATCATTATTAAGTGCAAGTTAGTTGGACATAATTGTCATTGGATTGCACTGTTAGCTGATTTCTGACATTTGAGTTATTGATGTTCATCAGCACATTTGATTAATTTTGGACTTGCACCTTTAGAAAAGGTTATTCTTCAGGATTTTTCTTGAGATATTAATTTGTAAAGTTTTCTGAGATTTATTACTGTTTGTAATAGATTGAACTAAGAAGATGATGGTAATATGATCTCAAGATATTTTTAGATAGTTTAATATTTTTTTCAAGATGTGTTCGGGTTTTTCTTGTAGTCCACTCTGTGATAGTCCTTGTAACCTACCCTTTTGGTAGGTATTGGTTGCTAGTTTTGCTGGTGTTCTGGTGAATGATCTTTGTAGAATTGCAGTGCTTCAGTATTAAGGTGTGATCATAGACAGTTTTCGTGTTACTTATCAATCATTGTTTTCCCATGGTTTACCTGTCTCTCGTCCGAAAGCATGCCACTATAAAAATGGTCGGTTCTAAACCTTAAGAAAACACGATGTATGTAGAACAGACATTTATGGGGATCTCGGTGTAAATATGAGTACATGAAGAAATAGATACTTCATAATGCTTCGGCAAGTGAAACATCTTAGCTGTGCACCTAATACTGTAACATCTGGTATGTCCTTTAGAGTTGTACATTAAGATGTTTCTTTTCAATAATGTTTGGTCATTTTCATTGTTGAAGATTCGGCTAATGGAAAAACCATGTTTTTACCTCAGTTATACTGGTCTATGTGATTATGTAATTCCTGATCTTAACTCTTTGTCTTAGCTAACAAAACAGTCAGTGAAACAAAATCTATCTCAACTTATGGGCATACATATTGAAATGATCTACAATTTGTAATTGTTCCAGTTGATGTTGAAAGGCATGCTAGGGACTTCATGGAAGCTGCCAAGAAGCTTCAACTCTATTTTATTGGTCTACAGCGCCACGGGCGACCAACTGTGATTGAAACTCTAAAAGAGGTTAACAAATCTAGCTGAAAGAGATTACACAGTGCTACTTTGCTTTCTGTTTCTGTCATTTGACCTAATAAAGCATTGTTGGTTGCATTTTTACAGGAGATCGCCGTTATGGAAGAAGAATTGGAAAAAATGGATGAGATAGTCAAGAAACAAGAGAGATCGATCCAAGGTTGGACAAAGGAGTTGACTGATCAACTGGACAAGCAGAAAACAGAATTGCAGAGGGTTTAGTGAGCAAGTAATAACCCTGCATTGACCATAAGTGTGTAGTAGTAAATCATGCAGAAGATATACCAAGTTTAGATTGTCTTTTGTTACATGTCAAGCAAGCTCGTGATGTATGTTTGGATCTTTCCTTGGTTGGTATGAAAAGAAAACTTGAAGCAACTTTGTATTAATTAGATGTAGTTTACCTACAATTAAAGCTTGATCAAAGAACATAAATCTCTAAACAAAGATTCTAAGAACATTGTATATAGCCATCATGGAGTAGCATTACAGTATGGGAAGGCAAAAGCTTGACAATGACAGTAATCTTTCTGCAGAACATCAAAGACCAACTGACTTATGTATTTGTAGACTACTTTTCTTTCTTAAGAATTCATAACCAGTGTGTATCAAAAGAAAAAAAACAAAATAGACGCCTTAATCAATAGAAAAAAAAAAGACACCAAGAGATATTATTGGAATTGGCCAGACAAGCATGAGCAGAAAGGTCAATGTTGGTCTGTCCCCGTTTAGTAGTGCCAACGACGAAACATTGGCATAACAAAGAACTTCATTGTGCCATTGTTACAATGGAATCCATTGCTTGCTCCACAAGCGAAGTAGTAGGGCTGGAACCTTTTGAGCACGAACTCAAACCCATCTCCAGACCCTTGTGCGGTGTTAGCAATCATCTTGGCTCTCCTCAGGTCGCATCTCATTAAGCTCCACATATTCGGCAGCAAGTAAACGTTATGAGGATGTGTGTTGTTCTCACTTGGTGGATCATACTTGAACACTGCAAAATGAACGTCATCTCATCAGCTATTGTATCTAATGAAGATGAAACAAACAATTCACAAGGATCATGTCATATAAACAAAAACTTCCTTCAAAACAACAGAATACTGTCTACATGCCTCACCTAGAGTATCGTTTACATAAAAAGGACCGTTGTTGAAGGACCAGTCAATGTAGTTAAAGCCAAACTGCCAGTTGTTAGCCCCACCAACGATGATCTTCCTTGGAGGATTGTAGCCATGTCTATTGCCCCAGTCACTGTAGTTAGATCCATACTGCCACTGCGGGTTAGCCATGCTAGTGGTCATCAAGGAAGCACTAAGTAGCAGAACCATAACTTGTGCACAAGTTAAGCCCATCTTTCCCGTTAAGAAAAGCTTTCACAAATCTCAAGACCTGGAAGTTAGGAAGTGAGATGATGAAACTTGTGTATTGACAGGAAGTTTAGATGGTTGATAACGAATGGTCGAGTTGTTATGTATATATAGGAGAGGAAGTTACGGAAAAAGAACAGTGCAATGTATAGCCGAATAGGTCTTTTTCACGACTTGGATTGGTGTGCAACGAAAATGGAAGCCCTCCACTTCTCACAGCCGTCTCTTGTAGTCCATGTTTACTTACGTTGAAAATGTGTGCATTTATTATATAAAAATGGGTTAAAACCAGTTGACCATTTCACCTATAAGAATCGTGACTCTTTGCAGGAAAGATTGAGTCAAGAATACCGGATGAATTAACTTGAATATTCATTGAACGTTAGCTGTTGGTGAAACATGGCTAAAAATTTCTGCTTTCGTGCAGCAGAAGAAAAAGCTCCTGTAATCAGTTTCTGTACAAGGTTTATAACACACTACGTACTAGCAACATGTAAACCCAACAGCAAATACATATTAGATGTTAACTAAACTCGTATGCGAAGAGTCTTAACGATAATCCAAGTCTGGCTCTTAAGGAGTTAAAACTGTTCTGCAGCCGGTTAGGCCATTTTCTCTGCTCCGCAGAATATTCTGAATTTGGATGTGAAAAGGGAAACGAATGTCAAAAAGTTACGGTGTAGAAGAAAACTCTCTACCTTACTCGGTCGTCCACTGTCTGTTGTTAGATAACAAAGCACAACCTTAAGTTGGATATTTCATAGCTACTTCCTGTGCTGTGTACGAATCAAATCTATATTAATTCTTTTGTTGAACATTATCAAATCATAGATACCTTCCATATTCACTAGACTTGGATGCATTAATCATTATAGTTTTATATACTTATTTTCAACGTTTTGTTGGAATTTGAAGGTATGCTAAAAACCATTGTTTAAAGCAGGCGATATGGGTTGGTGGAAATCCTGGAAAGTCTTTCCTGCCAGAAAGTGGTCAGCCCAGCCCTGGATTCAGTTTAAATTTTTGACTGAAATGAATTCTTAACTCATCCTTAAGAAAAAAGGGGACTGATGATGATGCTTATAAATGCTGATGCTTCCCTGACGTGACGATGATGGCTTGTTCCATTAAAGATTAGTAAATTGCAAGAAAATTTTCAGAAGTTACTTTACCTGTATATCTGTCAATGAAAATGCCATTTTCAGGTTAAAACTAGTTTCACTGATCATGTAAAATTTTCACAATAAATTAGTTATTAATAATAAAATGGATTAAATGATATTTTTAGTAAATTAAAATTATGTAACTCATTGAGAAAAGATTGAAACATTAATAAACTGAACCAGTTCAATCGGTTTAACATTGAAAACTTTGTACCTACCAATTTTTCAGTTTGGTTTTTAATTTTTTGGTTGGATTTAATTTAATAATTTTTGTTGTTAAAAATTGATCAGTATATTAATTAATCAACTTTTTCATAAATTAATCAGTTTTTATAAACTAAAATAAACCAATTAATTTTATTTAATAATCTATTTTTCAATTCAACCTTAAATTTGTAGATAAGAAAGGATAATTCTTCAATCATTATTCAAATTCTTTAATTTTATTTATTTTTAGCCAATTTTATAACATTCTAATATTGATTAAAGCTTTTAAATTAACCTTAAATCTCTTTTCTTACTTGTTTAAATTGTTAGATCTAGGAAGCTCACTTACATGGGAGATTTTCAATATTGGCCTATTAAGGGAATATATTCATGGGCTGTGGCACTACACTTCAACTTAAAACTTTAAGACATTGCTCTTCAAAAAAAAACCTTAAGACATTAGGTTTATAGGTCTTTTCTGCTTGTATGTCCTTCACTAGTTCTATCTCTTTCCAATGTGAGATTTCTACTCACACTTGACATCCCAACAATCTCCCCCTCAATTGTGAACTTCCATATTGGGCTTGGGCTCCCCCATGAGCGAAAGCCTTTTTGCTTAGCAGTTCGAGGATATAGTGTTACCAAGAGCCCTTCTACTCTATTGGTCTGGGGCCATCAGGAGTCTCTTTACTTTTCTTCATGGGGAAGCAACCACGAGATCTTACTACTATTTTCATACTCGTCACTTGTTGAACTATCGACTCTAATATCACTTGTTGGATCTGGAGAGTTCACTTATGTGGGAGATTTTCAATATGAGCCTAGTGAGGGAACATATTCATGGGCTTTGACACCACACTTCAATTTAAAACCTTAAGGCATTAGGTTTATAGGTCTTTTCCACTTATATGTCCTTCACTAGTTTTATCTCTTTTTAAAGTGGGATTCCTACTCACACTTGACATCTCAACATAAATTTCGATTCAGATTTGAAAACAATGTGAAAGATTAAGTCAGTATTAACAAAACTCTACAAAGGTTGTCATCTTTCCCGTGCTCCTTTCATCTGGCCTGAGATTTCCTTACAGCCCATCTACAGGTGAGGTCCGACCCTCATGGAAGGCCTTACAAAGGCCTTGGATACTTCTTTTGAGCTCGACGAGCCTTCTGGTTCGAAGGATGAGTTTCCAGACTTGTCGCAGGAAACTCTACGAACAAAATCGAATGGGTGATTGTTTCTCAAACTTTCCGATTCGTTTCTAACAAGCACAAAAATCAAAAAAATTAAAAGCACCAAAGTTAAACAAAACCGAGATTTATTAACGCAGTTTCACACACTTTGCCTACGTCTGCAGGGTCCTTACCCAGCTTAATTCTATCACTAATGACAATAGTTTTATAAAAAGCTTTACTAAGCCGACGCTACTCAACCCTTGACACTATCTCTCGTGAATTTTACCCCCAATAGTACGACCACTTCGTACTAACCTCATTTTTCTCAACAATCTTTTGAAACAAGGGCAGTGAATAAATCACTCAAGTGATTAAACAAATAACTCAGCACTTAAGAAAACACTTGACAAAAAGACAAGAAATAATTTCCTACACAATCACGAAATCAAGAGCAACTAAATAATCACGCAGAAACACCCAGCAAGAACTTCACCAAATCAGCCACGATTCAGGTGCAGGAGCTGGGTCACACATTCATCAACAACACCTTTGGATGTCTTCAATTTTCTTCACACTTGGTAACATTACACATAAGCCACCCTTGAAGCAATAAAAACATTAAGATCAAACAGCACACCTTTTGCTCTTCCATTCACCGTGAATACTCACCAAAAAAATCTCATCAAAACAATCATGTATTTTCTGTAAAACATGGACAGCATCCAGTGACCCACGCAATAAGACTAACACCACAGAACAGCACCCAGTGACTCATGCAAAAAGACCAACACCCAAACATTCACGCCAACGTCCACATAGAAGAAAAATCACCCAACAACTCACGTGTAGCCTTCAATCAATAACCAACAAAAATTCAAGACCACAAAACTGACACATAGCTCTCACACATGTCACCTTGCTTAATCCATATCTCCAGAAGAAACGTAATCCATATGAATCTTCATCCAAGGTAGAGTTCTATTTGCACAACAACTCTATCCAAGAAGCCAATTCAAGTAAGACTTCTTTATTTATATGTTTAATCATTATCTGAATATCCAGTGATCAAAAATGACAAAATTAAACAAAAAGATATATAATAAATTTCTTAACAATCTCCTTTTTTTTGACATTTTTGTCACATATAAGAAACTCCCTCTTAAGCCAACATCAAATTCCAAAGAACATCTATCAAATTCTTCAAGTTCAAAAAACATCCAAAGAAATAATAATGAAAAATCATCTAAATTTCTCCCCCTTGAGATAAAAAATGCCAAAAAGTAAGACTAATAGTCACAAAGATACCTTAAAATCCCCACCTAAATTGAACAGTCACCAAAAACAATACGATGTCTCCCCTTTGAGGCAAAACAAGAATCCTTTAACTTGATCAATCTTAGTGAATAAAGAAACATAAGTATCACTTCAATTCCATCTTTATAAGACTGATCAAATTCATAAACCTCATCTTCAAGCATAGCCTCATGTACACATCAATCAACTAAACCTTAGAAAACCTATAAATAAAAACTCAGAAAGCCTAAACGATAACTCCTTAAAACCTCTTTTTTTTGTTTTTTTAATAAATAATATCAAACTATACTTCAAAAATGTAAAGCACACAGTCTCTGTGGCCCTCGAAGAAATTTAAACCTAAACTTATTCCTCATCACATTATCTCAATCATCAACAGACTAATTGATTTCTTTATCTGAAGTAACTGACTTATCTGCAGTCTGAACTGTTTCTTCAAAAGCAGTAACTAACTGTGAATTTGGACAATTTTTTATTTTTCCTCCACTACATCTTTGTGCTTATACTTGACCCTTTCTAACCCAAGAGTGCTTCGGTAACATAGGTTGCCGCTGCAAATTTAGTGGAGAGTATTTAGATTTTAAGTTTTGACCCCTTTGAAACATCATTTGTAATAACTTGTAACATTTCGGTCTCATGTGCCCGATTACTCCACAAAACTGGCATGTAGGTATGAACCTCTAATTTTTCTTTGAAATTTCTCCTTGGACAGATCTGATAGTACCAATTTTCTCATCATTTGACTTGGAACATTCACCTCTATAGCCAATGCTTTGAAGATCCTCTTTAACCTTACCGATTTTGATCAACTTTTCTAACTTTTCTATGCCTCCATTCAGCATTCTCAAACCCTTTTCGGTACTTGCTAACTTCAGTCTGGCTTCACCTATCTCGTCTAAAGCTACCATCAATTTCTTCTCTAAATCTTGGATAGTGTTCTTTATAGAGAAGTTTTCTTCCTTCAACCTTTCATTTTTTCTACATGTTGTCACCCATTTTTCGTACATCACTTCGTGAGTCTCGTAAATATTCTTCCATTCATTATTTGAACCACTTTCATTACTGTCATAATCTGATATTGAACCGTGACCTTATTTGTCTCCATTTTTCTTGAAATTTTCTGATTTTCTCCTTTTTTATCTTCAGTTACTTCCTTCTTAATTACTGTTAGGCATGCAACTGGATTTTTGCCATACAAAGCAACTAACGCAGTACTGTTCACAATATCTTCTTCATTATCATACTCACTTTTGGATTCATTTTTGCTCCAAGTGCTTGTAAAGGATTTTCCTTTTCTCTTCTTCAGAGTGTTAGCACATTCCACTTGCACATGCCCGAAGCCTTGACACTCATGACATTGAATTTTCTTCACTTTTCTTTCACCCTTTTGAGTTTTCCCTTGTTGTTTGAAATTACTATTTGATAAGCTCCCACCATTTTGCCTAAAATCGGATCTATCATTCTTCGCTTTCTTTAACCACTTATTGAAATTTCTTGTCAATAATTTCATATCCTCATTATCATCAGATTCATCTTCTACATCATTTATGCCTTTTCCAGTTTCAGCTTGTAGTGCTAATCCTTTGCTCTTTTCTTGTTTGCCCCTCAACAAATTCATTTTGAAATTGGTAAGAATTCCAATAACCTTCTCCAACGACAAGTCATTGATGTCATGAGCCTCCTCGTTTATTGCAATTTTTGAAATAAATCTTGGAGTTAGTGATCTCAGCGTCTTCTTTACCAATTTCAGATTAAAGTATTTCTTCCCGAGTTGATGTGCTTAGTTTGCTATGTCAAACTGTCTCTCATGGAAATTTTCAATTGTCTCATTGTCATCCATCTTCAGTTCTTCAAACCTCACAGCTAACATCTGAAGTTTTGAGGCTATCACAGATTTCAATCCTTCATGTATAGTCTGCAAAGTGTTCCACGCTTCTTTCGGTGATTCACAAGCTGATATCATAGCAAAACAACCTTCATCAACTGCACTGAAGATGACGTGTAGGGCTTGAGAATTTCCAAGCGCTCTCTCTTCTGTAGCCCTTGTCCACTCAGATGCATATTTAAGCACTGCTTCTCCCTTTTCATCAGTCGTCAGTAGATATGTCCAGCCATTTAAAATCGAGTTCCATGCTCTTGTTTCTTGTGCCTGAATGAATACTCTCATCCATGATTTTCACATAGGATAATTTGAACCATCTAATAATGTTGGCCTTGTGATTTATGCCCCTTCTCTTATAGCCATAATTGTGAAACAAGGATCTGCACCGACTTGATGTACCAAGTTCTGATTTGATGACCCTCTCTGATACCAATTGAAAAAAATCAAAGGGTTGATTGTTTCACAAACTTTCCAATTCGTTTCTAACACAAAAATCAAAAAAAATTAAAAGCACCAAAGATAAACAAAACTGAGATTTGTTAACGCAGTTCGTCACACCTTGCCTATGTCTGCGAGGCCCTCATCTAGCTTAATTCTTTCGCTCGATAATAGTTTTATATAAGGCTTTACTGAGTTGACACCACTTAACCCTTGACACTATCCCTTGTCCTCACTACCCGTGAAAGAATTTCACACCCAATAGTATGACCGCCTCGTACTAACCTCATTTTTCTCAACAATACTTTGAAACAAGAACAGTGAATAAATCACTCAAGTGATTAAACAAACAACTCAACACTCAAGAAAACACTTGACAAAAAGACAAAAAATAATTTTCTGCACAATCACGAAATCAAGAGCAGCTAAATAATCACGCAGAAACACCCAGTAAGAACTTCACCAAATCAGCCACGATTCAGTTGCAGGAGTTGGGTCACACATTCATTAACAACACCTTTGGATGTCTTCAAGCCACCCTTGAAGTAATAAAAACATTCAGATCAAACATCACACCTTTTGCTCTTCCATTCACCGTGAATACTCACCAGAAAAACCTCATCAAAACACTCATGTATTTTCTGCAAAACATGGACAGCACCCAGTGACCATGCAATAAGACTAACACCACAGAACAGCACCCAATGACCTACACAAAAAGACCAACACCTAGAAATTCACGCCAACATCCACATAGAAAAAAATCACCCAATAACTCACATGTAGCCTTCAATCAACAGCCAACAAAAATTCAAGACCGCAAAACCTACACATAACTCTCACACTCGTCACCTTGCTTAATCCATATCGCTAGAAGAAACGTAATTCACATGAATCTTCATCTAAGATAGAGTTCTAATTGCACAACAACTTTATCCAAGAAGCCAATTCAAGTAAGACTTGTTGATTTATATTTTTAATCATTATCTGAATATTCAATAATCAAAAATACCAAAGTTAAAAAAAGATATATAATAAATATCTTAACACTCTAAAACAAAAGTCGTCCGCTTTGAACACCAAGTCCCAACCTAATAGCCCGAGCATGGAGGAACAAACTCTATGCTCATCATAAGAGAGGAGAGTTGAAACATTTCCAGAATATGTCTAAAGATAGTATCATAACCCCCTCTCTTAACTTGTTGAAGGCGGGAGCAAGGATCTAGTCAGTTGCCTTAATTAGTTACTTTTGGGGAAAATGACCAGCTTTTCCAGTGGCTAATGCTTGGGCGAAAGCAAGATGGGGCTAAAGCAAGGGTTAGAATGAGTGTTGCTCCGTGAGGATGGTATTTTCTTGTTAAAGTTTAGTGAGAAGAGTGGAATGAATGATATTATAGAACAAGGTTGGTGACCAACCCTTGTTCATACAACAATGGAGACTCGACATGGAATTGGATAGGAGAAAAGTGGATATGAGTCCATTGTAGGTGCATTTCCACCACCTTCCTATAGAGCTATGGACTACTGAAGGATTGAATTTCATTGCGAGTTCGTTAGGAAAACCTCTGAGCATGACTCCCAAACAGTAGCTATAGCGCACATAGGCTATGCGAAATTTTGCATTGAACTTCAACCTAAAGAATGCTCTTCCAGAGAGTGTGTTTGTGTTGTGCTTTGGGGAGAATGGAGAAATGACTCAGAAAGTTATTCTGGTCTCTTATCCACGGAAACCAAATATGTCTTCCAAGAAATGGCAATCGACTGGGAAGGTATTTCAGATAGGGGGCATGAGGAGTTGATGGAATTAGGGGTTCTTGATAACATAATAACTGGAGAAGAGATGGTGCAGGTTAATATTGAGGACTCGAATGGAAATGTTAAGCAAATAAGTGAATCTCCAAATAAAAAGATACCATAGGAGATGGTACTAAATCAATTGGAAAAGGTTGGTCAAGAAACAAACGCACCTAATTTGGAGAAGCCACGGAACAAGGAATAATACATAGGTCATACTATCAACTCTCAAGGAAGTCCTGAGCAAGTTAATGAAGCTCTAAATAGGCAGCCGACTCAGGAGCCTGTTATTTATCAAATAGAGAAAACTGACATTAGAGAAAGACAACATGAATTGGAGAGTACTATGAGTTCTATAGATGTGGAGAACAATGAATTTGGTATTAACATAAGTGAGGATAGAGGACTACAGATGCTAACCACGAAGCATATTGGAGCTATAGAGGGGCATTTAAATTTGAAACATTCTAAGACTGAAATCGACGATGGTAAAGCCAATAGCCAGGAGGAAAATGAGATCATTTACCTGCCAAGCTCTAGAAGAAGATAAACTAGGAAACGTGGGAAAGGAAAAAACAAAGAGGACTCTCCCCAATTATGTCTATTATGATTTGGAATACCAGGGGCTTAAATGATCCCTCAAAACGGTCTATGATGAAAGAGATCGTCCAACAACAGCAACCAGTCATTGTAGGCTTGCTGGAAACAAAAATAAGGGACTCTCAGATCCTGAAGGACTAGCAATTTTTGGGTGCGAAATGGAAAATGTTTTCCAATCTTTCTTCACACTATAACGGGAAAATCTTATGCTTCTTCAATGTTGATCAAATTGACGTGCAAGTGGAGGAAGAGAGTGACCACTTTTTACATTTGAAACGTTGTTATAGGGGTCAATCCCCATCTTTTGCTCTTACTTCAATAAATGCAGCGAATTTTGTGTTTCAAAGGAGTAACCTATGGAATGCACTAGTCCGGATCCAACATTCTATTATTACCCTATGGTTAGTAGCAGAGGACTTCAATTGTACACTAAATTCGAAGGAGGTGGAAGGTGGTAAGAAATATATAATGGCAGATGCAAGAGAACTCACCTCCCTGCTTAGCAAGGTAGAACTGATGGATATCTGCTCTACGGGATGACATTTCACATGGAGTAACAAGCAGCAGGGGCATATGTTCATTCGCAAAAAACTAGATAGAGCACTTGGCAATCTAGAATGGCTCAACAAGTTTCCTTAATCATACGTACGCTTTGGTGAAAATTTATTATCGGACCATTCCTACATATTAATTCAGAACATAGTCTATCATCAGAGACATGGTACCCCCTTCCGTTTTTTCAATGGAGTTATGAATTTACCAAGTTTTATGGAAATAATTGGGTGTTGCTAGCAGCAGGATATGATAGGGTACAAAGCTTTCCAATTCATGCAAAAGCTAAGGAAGGTTAGAGAAACCATTAAGTGTTTTACCAGGGGGAAAACCAAAAATTGGAATAGCTCAAAGTCAAAGTAAAGTGAGGTCAAGAGGAGTGCTACCACAAGCCTGTTGAACATGTAACTTTGAAACAGTCAAAGTTGTTATCAGAATATTTTCTTTAAGTGCAAATTTCATGCTTATTCTATGCTGATTTAGTTTAGATGTTATCCAATTTTTAAATTTTGATTAGAGAAAGATTGTATAAATTGGCAAGCTTCTGCTAAATAAAAATATAGAGTTTTCTCCATACATATCTTCTTCCTAAAAAAACCAACAAAGTGGTATCAGAGCTCTCTTGATCTTAAGGGACCTCTAAACCTACAAACCTATAACTCATAACTCATTCTACGCCTTCCCACACT
>JAOSBP010000205.1:32292470-32310656 GCA_027563825.1 Erythroxylum mucronatum
AGCAGTTAAAAGATAGGAATTGTAAAGGATCGGTACATCTAGGAAACAGTGTTGGTATCTTTTGACCAGGTTTATGACAGTGGTAACCACATATCTTGAAATAAATCACGTAAAGTTTAATAAACAAAGGTTTTGGGGCATGAACCCAACAAGATAAGAAGATCTCAGAAAATCCCACAAAAATGGTAGCTTTAGATCAATCAAAATAAATATAGGATAAGGGAGATTCAGACTATCCGCCATTATCGAAAACTTAAGGATATTTTATTTATTTTTTTGGTATTTTAAGAGTACACAGCCTTAAAAAAATACAAACTATCTAAAATAAGTGACTCTTATCAAGTCATGAAAAAATTACGGTTTGACTGCAGGCGGCGGATCAACAAGAAAGTGCAATCCCAAATTAAAAAAATACGCATGATGTGAAAGACAATCAGTCATAAATTTCCGTTCACGATGAATATAAACAAACTGAGCAGTGTCGAAACGAGTAGAGAGTAGGCGAATCTGATGCAAAAACGCAGCACAGTTGACACTCAAGTCAACTTTCCCCGCAATCATATGGATAGCAATGGATATTTTATTAAAAGACATCATTATCAAAGCGTTTTAAGTTAGCCATTAGTAAATCTTGGCATTTCAAGTTTTAGTACTTCAAATTTCATTTGATACTTGTTCCATTTTGTTCTTTATAAAAGCTAACCTTTAACACTCGTATAAAATAAAAATAAGTAAAATATGACCTTTTTATTTTATCCGGATATTATAAAATATTAGAAACGACCCTAAATAAATCTTGACATTTTAAATTTTAGGGCTTCAAATTTTATACGATTCTTAATTGAAGTATGTTTTCTTCAATTCTAAGTATAGCAAAATTTTTAGTTTGATTTATCTTAATAATTTTTTATTAAAAATTAATTAATTAATTAATCAATTGATCAATTTTCTTAATTTTCTTAAACTATAGCAAATTAATTGTTGATTCAAATGTATTTATTAATAAAGGTCAACCTCTTTAAGTTAAAAGAAAGTTACTATATTATCCAAAGGTTAACCAACCTTATCATGGTTAAAAAGTGTTTACAAACAATAAATTATATGCACAAAGTGAATTATTTGCTCCAATCCCTATCCTATTTTTGTGAATTAAAACATGAACATGTTTGAACTTCTTACGATAATGTTGGCTTTTTTAAATAACTTTAGAACTAATATATTATTTTTTAATGATTTAATAATTAATTGATCAAAATAATTTTACTTAATTTTTAATAAAAAATTGATTAAAATTCTACATGATTTATTACCAATTTAATGTTTCTAATTAAGATGAATCAATAATAACATCTTAATAGAAATTTCACTTAAGATAAGATTTGGAGAAGTCTTAAAATATGCAGTCTTATATGAAAAAGATGTTATTTCCAAACTAATTAAGATGGACCAACTAAAGTAAATTAAGAGAAAAAGTTGGGATGACAATTGTAGCTTGGCTCGCACGACCTGTCTCAGGCCGACTGCAGCCTGGATTGACCGAGCCATGGGCTAAGATTGCTTGGTCCTATTAGGCCATGGGAGAGGCTAATGTCGAGATTTCATTGAAGATAAGATTTGGAGAAGTCTAAAATTATGTAGCCTTACACGAAAAAGATGTTATATTTCCAGACTAATTAAGATGGACCAACTAAAGTAAATTAAGATAAAAAGTTGGGATGACAAATGTAACTTGGCACGTGCGGCCTGGCCTAGTCCGACTTCAGCTCGGATTGACCGAACCACAGGCTAAAATTGCTTGGTCCTATTGGGCCATGGGAGAGGCTCAGGTCGAGATAGTCACAGTCTGTAGCCCTATAGAAAGGTATAATAAAAAAAAAGTCAAGTTAGCCCGTTATGTGGGGTCGGGTCATAGAGGTCGGGTCATGGATCTGTCGGTTGCCATCCTTAACAAAAAGAACCAAAGTAGAGTACCAAACCATTTTTCATATTTGCCCTCACAAATGTACTTTCACCAAGTTTAATGAGACATTAGTGACTTTCATTTTAATATAACCTTCTCTTAATAAAGTTACTTAGTGATACACAGAGTAAAGTTAAAATTTATTAGAATCATTAATATGTTCGTAATTTTTCAAAATTTTTAATAAAAATGTATTTATAGTTTTCTAAAAAATATTAATAATTCTTTTGCACTTTTATTTATAACACCCATATTTTTAATTATCAACTTTTCTTATTTTATTTTCAACTTGCATTAAATTCTTAATTACAATTTTTAAAACGATATTATTTTTATTATATGATAATATTATTTTGTAAATTAGTAGTTAGAGTTTTTTTATTAAATTTGATGATAAAAGGAATAGATATTATAAAATTAAAATGATAAAAAAAGTAATAATAAATTTTTAAAAATTAAAATATTGAATTTAATATAATTTTTAAATTGGGTCCCGTAAAATTATGAATTATAAAACAATTAAAAAAGTAGTGGGATCATCTAACCCGAAACTGCTGTGTCCTTCCCGCTCCAAGCTTCACTGTACTCCACCTAGATCGCGCTAACAGGCACGGAGACACAGTAACAGTCACAGCCACAGCCACGGACAATTCCTCGTATCTTCTCCGAACCGCAATAACCCAAAGTGGAGATGGGCCCGCCAAGCGGTGTCCGTACGATCTCGCAGGAAGCGTTCGACGAGCTGGTGAAAGAGAACGTCGAATTCGGTATGGACCCAACCGAGGCTCTCCAAGACGCCATTGACACACTCTCTTTGCAAGGCGTTGATCTCTGCGGTAAACCCAACAATCTCATTTTCTCTTTTCTTTGATCTGACTTCTAAACTACGGTCTTTTTGCTGTTTCCGGGCGGGAACTTTGCCGATTTCTTTTTTTCTTTCATTTTCTTTGCTGTCAAGCAACAACCCATTTCCTCTTCCTATGTATTAATTCCGATAATGGATTGAAGTTTAAATTTTGGATCATAGTTACTTACCGGGTCTATCTTTTGTACTGTCATTTTATTTTCTTGCTCTTTATTGTTGTAGGGATTGTGACGTGCATTCCAGGAGAGGGTAGCGTGAGAGATAATCCAGTGATACAATGTTTGGATAGATTGAAGGAACTTGAATCTAAAGTCAAGGATATAATTGGAGAGGATGATTTAGATGAGATTGCAGGGTTGCTCAATAAGCTGATGGGGTTGTGTAGTGATGAAGGGTCCGCAAATGCTGCAATTGCAGTAAAAAATAATGGGATACAAAATGTTTGCTCTATTTGTTCTAAGATCCGTACTGGGCCCGAGCAAGCCCTTGTTTCGGCGTTGAAGTCATTGAAGTTGTTTCTTCACGGTATGCATGCGGATGATACTTGCTAAGTTTTTGCCTTTGAAGTTAGTTTACAGAATTAGGATCCATGGACCAGGAAGGGTGGAGCTTTTTTGTGCTTATCTTTATCAATTGGAGCACTTGATATTAGAGAATAATGCAAAGGAAATTGGCCAGTTCTCATCTGAGATTAGACATTCTGCTTTCAGATACCAAAGTTTCAGCAATACAAATGGTTTTCCCATTCCACATGATTAGATTATTTGCTGCTATTTGCCTTGATATTGTTAGTTAAATTAGATTCAGGTATGAAACATATAATGGGATATTTGGTTCAGCACTCCTGAGAAACTGTTAAGGCTTCAGACTTACATCTTTCTTCTGTATAATTCGACAGCCATTGTTACTGGATTTATTTGCATAGGGCGTTGTTTGTGGGCTTTATTTTCTGCTAAATATTTAAATTCCTGAACCTAAAACTGTTGATTATGATTATTTCATGCCTCATTTTTTATGACTGATTTATTTGGGTAACATGCAGATGTTCAAAGTACAGAGATATTTAGATCCTGTGATGGACCAAAAATCTTGATTAGTATCTTAAACGATGGGAGCAAAACTTTAGACATCTTGAATAGTGGTTTTGCAGTTGTTGCTGCAGCTGCAACTGGGAATGAGATTCTAAAAGAGTCCTTCATGGAATTGAAAATTGATGAGCTTATTTTGGAATTACTAGATAGAGAAAGTAAGGGAAGCATCCAAAGTTTATATGATGCCATACGCATTCTGTTAACGCCTGATGATAATCGTGTAGTGGCTTCCCAAGTAAGTACTTGTTCTGAAAACATATTAGTCTTGTGGTTAGTGTGCTTAAAATTTTTGAGATTACTGATCAATTATACATGACTGTAAAGTGAAATTAGATATAGAAACTGCAAAAGTTTTGCTAAACAGTCCTTTCAATGACCTATCTATTGACAAAGCTAATTTTCTTCGAGTAGCTGATCGATATATGCAAATTCAGGTATATGGTTATGCAAGAAGATTTGCAAAGATCGGAATTGCAGGATCCCTTGTTGATTCACTACGTGCAGGGCTTACATCACCTATTTTAGTCTCGGCAAGCATCGCTTTGAAGGCTGTTGCTGTCAATGTAAGTTCACTAACACCTGATGAGATATCAGAATCTGAATAATGTTGCATGAAACTTAAGAGGACTTCTATTATATCAACTACTCTCAAACAGTTTGCAATTCAGACTCTAGAAGTGATGTGTTCAGAGCCTTTTCTTCTCTACTATTTAAATTCCTTTTTCCTTTTTGGAGAATATGAACTACTAGTTGTCTGCAAAAGCTTTTTTTGTATATAACCTATTTAAAAAATTAGTGATTAAAAAATACTACCGTAAAAGTATCATCTAGAATTATTTTAATACATCGGCAGTTTAAAAAAAATAAAACAGACATTCATGTAAATAGATAACTCAAAATCACAAAAAAAAAAGAAGCTTTACTGTGGCATGAACTTGTATGAACTTTGAACTTATAGAAGCCTTCAACAGTAACAACATACAATAATATTTAAAAATAAAAAATTTCATAGAAAAAGAAAAGTTAAAACCATGAAAATAAAATTAAATATTTACATAAATAAAAAAATAAAAAATTTATCTTGAAAAACAATACTCCAATGTAGCATCACTTTTCTAAAGGATCAATCTTTATGTCTTCTATGTTCAACAATAGCAAATAGAGCAAAAACACTTATACCAACTGTAAAGGAATTTAAGCAAATCTAACTCTATATATTAACTTAAGATCTTTCTTAATTAGATCTTTCTTAATTAACTCAAGTCATATACCTGTCAGTTGCATCCTCTGCAAGATCTCCGGCTCTTATAGGTCCAACAATTAGAACTGTTTACCTTGCCTTTATAGTTAATGCTATCGAACACACAGATTTCATTCAAAGTGTGGGCTCTATTTCTTAACCCTTAGAAAATATCCTCCTCATAATGTTCTTATGTATTACAGGATGAAATATGTAAATCCATCGCTGAGAGGGGTGGCATAGATTCAATTCTTGATTGTATTGATGAAAGTGGTGAACAAGGCAACAAAGTTGTAGCTAGAACTTTATGTTCTTTGTTAGCCAAGGTACAGCTAGAAGACCCTCTTTCTGATGTTTAGTTGCTCTGTCATATTTCAACTTAATACATCGCCAATGCTTTCTCTTTCACTTTTGAAGATGGATTTATGCCTGTTACAGATCATGTTTCATTTAATTAGTTGGCAGGAAGTGATTCAAACAAGAGTGCCATTGTTGAGAAGGGGGGAATGGACAGAATAATCAAAATGTCATCCAGATTTCCTGACGACCCTTCTGTCCTACAAGAGGTAATAGTCAGTCTTCTACAATTTGCTGCACATAGCAACAGACATCAGAGCTGAACCAGGCACAGTTTTCTGCATAATCAAATACTATGGCATTCAACAAGTATCATTAAGTGCATGGAGGACCATGAATTCCAGGAATTCTCTAATTCTCTAGTGAAAATTGTTAATTGCTCCATTGATCAAAATATGCTTACATTTATTGTTGAGGCAGTGTCTAATATTAGGAAGAAGCGGTTATACTTCCAATTAGTAATCATGTTTGTTTGTGAAATTCTGTAGTAATGGTACTCAGTTTTAATTCTCTTTACCATGTTATATATGTTTTACTATCCAATGGCCATATGTAGTAAATAACTCTTGACTAATGCAATTTTGTAACTGAACACTTTGGTTCAGGTCATGTCAATCATTCAGGTCCTCTCTTTAAGGTCCCCAGCTAATGCAGGCAAAGCCATGGATTCAGGAGCTGGGGACCTTGCCCTCCAAGCCATGCAGATGTTCCCTTCTGTACAACAATTACAGAGGAGTTCTTGTCTTATGATCCGAAATCTTGTCGTCCGGAACCCAGAAAACAGGCAAGTGCTTGAACCCAGGTTCCTTCCTTCTTAAAAGTGAAATCATCATTATTGAGAGATAACTTTTCCCTTTGCCTCAAGGACATTTCAATAATAATGGTCATAATTTTCCATGGTTACAAAATTAAGTCTGTTTTTCTTCTTGACAGAACTCTCCTGCTCAGTCATGGCATTGAGAAACTTATAAGGAGGGCCAAAGAAAACCATGAAACCTGCAAGGATGCCGCCACTGATGCTCTGAGGGATTTAGGCGTTGACAACTACAGCTTATAGTTGTCCTTTGAAATATTCATGCCTGGCGTGTTTCTTGATTGTTCGAGGGAATCGAGCGTGAACAATGCATAGCTTAGTTGCCAAAAGTATCAACTTTCTTGGGATCACAGCTGCTGCCTCTTGGTTCCCGAGGTTGAACGGTTTTGTTAGCTTGTTTCAGCTTGGACTTGCTGGAATTTCCATATTTTAAAGAAATTATCTTCGTCTTGTCAAATATTCTCAGCCTTAATAGGTATTGCCCAACTCCTAAGGTGAGCTGGACAGCTTAGGGTTGGCATTGCACCTGAATTTCATCTGAAGTTTGATCGGGTTCGAGTTGATGATGTCGTTTTAGTATGATTGCAACTACTACTACCAAAAGAAGTGTAACATAGACAGAAGCCAATCAAAAAGATCAAATCTTGAAAGCTTAGCACAATCATAAGCTCCATTTACACATTTTAGAAGCTCACCACCATTTAATCTTAAAGCTTATTGTTCAATCTGCTTATAATATGATGAATCAAAAGGTGGCGTTGAGATCTGGCAGGTGATGTAAACGAGGCAATAAAGGAATCACAATGTTAAGGAACGACAATCTTGTAAAACAAGGAAACTAAGCCAAAATCGTCCATTTCATTCCATAAGTCAGCTAAACATAACAGTAATTTAGTGATGGCCAGCTCAAAGTTTCAATACGATTGTACAGTATGATTATGTCATGGAAGCTACATGAATTGGTCCAAGAGTCAATGAGGCCAGCTCAAAGTTATAACCCTACGCTTAAGATTTTGTCATGACAACTCGAATAACTGGTTCAGCCTCAAAATTTTTACATTGCTCGTGCTCTTCTGATGCCTTGAAATAGCCTGAAAAATACAAAGTAAAACCAAAATATGAAATAAAATAGTAATACAGAACTCGGAATAAGCCTGAAACAATGAAATGGTCCCAGATATTTGGAGTTTGTAACTGAAGATATCAACAGCCAGTATATCGAAAATACTATCAGATACTACCAAAGCCAAAAGGTGATTGCATACCAGTTGACCATGCTATTGGAACATCTTCTGAAATTGCTTTTTCTCTTGGTTCCGCCGATCAGTAATCTGCAAGAATTTCAATGAAAGGTCACCCATTGACTATGAATAGACACTATAAAATCAAACAAATCCCAGTTGATACACTAACCTTCTTCCTTGCAGCATTGAGCTCCCTTATTATTCCAGCTGAAAGCAACAGATAACATGCAAGTTGTCAGCAAATTTTCTTATTATTCATAAGAAATTCAACTAATTATGCATTCTAAATTTCTTTTCACTAGATATTTAAGGATCAATAGGAACTTCAATGATCAAAAACCACGGCAATGAGCATGTGCACAGAGACTTCATTTTCACTAACCATCACTAGGTTCCAATTGTAATGCCTTCTTAAAGCTCTCTACTGCAGCATCTATATCATTAAGAGCCATGTATGCCTTAACATAGAAGAAAGAATATTAGGCATTAGCTACAATGTTAACATTGGATCTTATAAGGTTTGATAACTAGTTCGGATCTAAAGTACCACAAAAGACAACAACCTGACCCTGGCGAAACAAAGCTTTCACATTGTTGTCACCATCACGCATTGCAAAGTCTGTATCCAACAATGCTCCTTTTAGGTCTCCTAATTTTAACTTGCAAGCCTACACATAAAGTGAGAACTGCTTCAAAAAAATTAATTTCAATGAGAATGATACGAGGAGAAATTTAAGGATGATCAGAGAATCAGAATGCAGCTAGCTATAAATCGGATAGGTGACGATCATAACAACCATATGCTTGCTCCCACCCACACAGGTAAAGCATCGAATGCCATATTGCTATTGTAACATATTCCTAAGCAACAAACGATGAAAGCTCCACCAAAGGTACAAATATTATGAATTGCACTGCTCTAATAGCTATTTTCCTTGCCAAACTTGTGTAAACCAAATGAACATTACATAGAATAAAAGGCAAGTAACACAACCCAAAGAACAACAATGACAAGTACTCACAGAGCTGTTAGTAAATATTTGTGACTTTGTCTTCCTCAGAGATGAACTCTTATCTGTTAAGTCACAAGGGGAAAAACAAAAATCAGATGGAACTGAGGTATGGAATGAAATTAACTTGGCAGAACAACTACCGTGTCATCATTGTGGCAATAACCATAAAATAAAGACCTTCTACCTTCATCAATCCCTTCTTTCTCCCAGCAGATATCCAGATAGCGCAAGGCCTTTCGATATTTCCGAAGAGCCATTTTGTAGTCCTGATTCTGTAATCATTAAATGTGAAGTTTAATCAACACAAGATTACTGTGGTGTTGAAATTTAGTTTTTTGGGAATAGTGTTCCAAGAAGGAAGAGAAAGACAAGGGAAAAGGCAAGGCATGGAAGATGAGTCTTCAAGAATAAGGATACACAGAAACTAGAACCACTAACTTACCTCAAAGGATTTGATGCTCTTATTAAAAAAAACTTTAAAGGACCATATTATTGGTAAATGCTTCCAAAACAACAGTTTATGATTCTCTGCTGATGTAAGTTATGTGTAAACAAAAAGTTGTACAGTTTAATTAGTGGTACACCAAAATAAGAACTGTACATTAGTCAGAATAACATAAACCATAATGGTTACCTTGTAATTTTCATTTCCAAAAGCCTTGATTGAATCTACAGCTTCAATCCACCAAGAAAGTTCATTAGGACTCTCATTGAGGTCAGCAGGCCAATCTGGATAAGTATCACCATCCTTGAAGAAATTAGATACTCCATCGTTAGCTCCCTCAGGGATCTCTCCACAATCTTGAATCATCACGTCAACAGTAGGGCGATCACCATCGTCAGTCATGACATGCTCAATTGAACGAACAACTCCCATTCCTTTAACTACCTTTCCAAATACAACGTGCTTTCCATCCAAATGAGATGTCCGAGTTGTTGTTATGAAGAACTGTGATCCATTTGTATTGGGGCCAGCATTAGCCATAGACAGCATTCCTTTCCTTTCATGCTTAATCTCAAAATTCTCATCCTCAAATTTCAGACCATATATAGATTCTCCCCCTGTACCATCTCCTGCAGAGATATCTCCACCTTGCACCATAAAACCTTTGATAACACGATGAAAACAACATCCCTGAAATAAACATCATATATTAGTCTAATCAACCAAAAAATAGATAAATATGCATTCCCAAAGGCTCATACAACTACTTCCATGAAAATAAAGAGGTAGAGCTAGTTTATAGAATGTAAATCATTTCTTCTACGCTAGGTTGCATTCCAAAAGGCCATTTTTACTACTCAATTGTAGTATTAGGCAATCAAAAGGAGCTCCTGTCTCCAGTAGGAATTCAATAACAAACTAATGTGAAGTTCAACAATCAGAAAGTACCTCAGGTATGTAATGAAAAAGAAATTACACATCTGGAAGTAGTTAAGTCCTTCTTAGAAAATTATTTTTCTCCCTTTAGGAAAAGAACAAAAAAGTTCCAGAGCAACTGGACTTCAAGAAAAGGAAATTAAAAAAAAAAGAAAATTTTCATAAACTTCAAGGAAATATCCACAATCAGAAGGTAGTGAATAGAGTCAACTCTTTCGTAACTGTTCCTTACAATCAAGAACAACACAAGAAAGCAACTTGTCCCATATCAAGATTTCCATCAGCCAAAGTCAACAACACAAGAAAGCAACTACAAAACAATAGACTTATTACTACAAAACACTCTCAAAAACCGAAAAACAAAACAACAATTAAAGGAAAATTGCGACAGAACCAAAAGTACTCAATCAAGATTTCTAGCCTCGATCAGAAGGTAGTGATATGAGAATCAACTCGTCCATAGCTACTCCTCTAAACAGAAAGCCAACAGCCTTTCCAAAATCAAAAGATATCAACTTGTCCCTATTCAAGATCTCTTAAGATCAAACGTTTCAAAGTGAAATAGTCAACAATCAATCAGATAGAGCAGAAATGTCCCACAACTAAAAGACCGCAATGCCTTTGAACAAAGAACGAACACAGGCTTACAACTAAAACCAATGTCAAACAACCCAAAAAACCAAAAAATAAAAGAAAATTACGAAAGATCAAAAATTACCGATTTTCAAGGATGCCATGAACTTATCACCAACAAATCAAAGAAACAACTTGAGCACGTAAACACTCGCAAAACTCAACACTAAACTCATAAAAGATACAAAAACGAGTACATGACGATGCAGAAATGGCAAAAAGATTCAATCTTGACATATGCATGAGACCTTATAATGGAGGGGCACACCAGTGTTGGGTCCAATGCCTTTCTCTCCAGTGCAAAGAGACCTGAAATTCTCAGAAGTCTTTGGAACGACATCGTTACAGAGTTCCACCACCACTCTTCCTTCAAGCTCTCCTCCAATACTGATGTCCAAGTAGCACTTTGGCCTTCCCATCTTTGTCTCTCTGGCTCCCTTGCTCTGTCTCTTTCTGTGTTAAAGAGTTTCTAAAGTGCCTCTAGAGGCTTAATGGGTTAAAACCCTAGTGCCACCCCGTTCTTATTTATATCTTAAACTGGTAGAAATGGATTATATTTAACCAAAAAAAAAAAAAACAGAGAGAGAGAGCTTTGAAGACAGTTTGTTTTCCTTTTGTCTTACTGGTTTCTCTCTTATAGGGGGACAAGACAACATTTCATGCTTTCAACAAACGTTTAGCACGGTTTGGTTTCTTTGCTATGATGCCCCTAATATTTTAGTATATTGAAAACTTAGCCCAAACCTTTTCTCACTTTGAGCAAGCTATTTTTGTTTTAGTCCTTATAAAACTTGTTTATTTATTCACTTCTATCTCACCAATCATCCTTGCTACGGACAAGCCTGTCAAGTTTATAAACTAATCAATTTTTATTTAGTTGTTTGTTTTTTATTAATTTTTATTATTATTTCCAACTTATTACTATTATTATCGTCATTTTTATCATTATTATTGATATTAGCACTTTATTTTTATTTTTATTTTTACTTTCTTTTTTATTTATTTACTCTATTTTAATTTGATTTATTATTTCATATTTTGATCATTCGAAAACAGTCCATCTATTAATTTAAGATAATGTTGTATACATACTATACTGAACCTTTCCATACCTTACCTTGAGCGAAAATTTTTATTAGATCGTTATTGCTGTTATTATACTCTCCCCTTTCAATTAGCTTTAAATTAAGAACATACTTCTTTAAGTTTTTATCTTTTAATATTTAATCGATTTTATAACGATCTAATATCAGTTAATTATTTTATTTTACCGATCTAACTTTTAATCTAGTTTTTAAAACATGGGACAAGAAAATAGATCCTATCCAAATAAGCACATCAAATCATCTGTTCCAATTACTCTGTTCCGATCTTGTTCTATTAAATCTCATCCATACATTTATATGGGGCCCACATAAATATGTAGAACATGATAAGAAAATCATAACCGGAACAGAAAATCTAATACCCCAAATAAGAGTTACTTCTATTTCCTAGTTTTTTTTTTCAAATTTTTATTCAAATAAACAAGATGCAATAAGTCAAACTAAGTTGAACATGAGTCATGATTGCAAACCAACGAAATTAATGGTGACCCTGTGTAGTGCTTCGATTGAAATGGAAAACAATCATGCAAAGACATTTGAGAGATAATATTTCTAAATATTATACAAACAAAATTTTGTATTTAATAGTTTGATTTATAAAAATTTAGACACTCAGATAAAAGTTTAAAAAATTATTAACACTAATATTAAAAAATTAACACTTTTTAATTCAAAATTAAATATTTTGGAAACCAAGCTTACATGCAGCTTCAAATTTCAACCTTTAGATGATTCACAGCAAGTATCTCAGCAACAGGCACACTATTGTCAATTGGGCATATACATAAAATAGGGACGGGATCCTCTGTTCAATATTATGATATCTTATTTTGTCTTATAAATCTTAGTCATTCATTAAGCGGGTTTCGCTTTTATTTATGCGAGATCCACATAAATAAATGACTGAAATTTATAAAATAAAATAAGACATCATAATATTAAACAAAAGATCCAAACTCCATAAAATAAGAAGAAAACACAAAAAGTTGGAGATGAGATGAGTACTTCCGTATACACTGCAATAATACTGATGGCAATGGCAAGACTTAAAAGGCCTAAGAGGCCTATTTTCTTTTAGTATAGTAACACCACTATCTCCTTTTGCTTTGGTATATAAGTCAACCAAAATAGGGTTTCCTTTGTCAAAGTCTAGAGTTGGCCACCTAACTAATGAAACAAATTGCAGCCAATTAGAGAGGACTAGCATGGATGCATGAGTGTGTACATACATATTGTTTTTCTTGGGATTCCCACCAAAATATCTATGGTTGTTTTTTAGATATGGAATTATTATATAATTTAAGAAATTTTAAAAAATACCTTAATCTTGATAATTTTTTAGCAAAATTTATTCTCTTAAGTTTCAGTTAAAACATGTGCTAAATAAATACCACATGTGAATTATAAAATGATGTAACTCAAATATTAAAATTGAAATAAATTAACGAAAGTCAACTCAAACTATAACAACAACGACTCAATGAAAGTCTCGCTAGTACGCTAAGTTTAGGAAGATTCAGTAACACATATTCTTATCCTTAATTGGTAGAGAGATTATTTTCAATAGACTCACATATGTGCATATACATATTAAAATAATAAATTAGTAATAATTTAAAATAAAATAAAAATAGACATAAAAGATAAATAATAAAATAAAATAAAAATTAGTAAGTATAAATAAAAATATATAAATAAGTAAGAAAATAAATAATACAATGTAAAAAGTAAAAGATAAAAGATAAATTAGTAAATAAATACAAAAACTAAAGAGAAGACAAGTATAAAAATAAATTAAATAAGTCATTACAAACAAATATTTAGGTTAATTAAATAATCAGGAAGGAAGTACTACGTATTAAAAATTTAAACTAAATACAACAAATAAGAATCGAAGAAAAATGCTTAAAAAACATAAGAGAATGAGAAGGACTTATTGAGTTTAATTAATTTAGCCTAAATTTAATAATAAGTTTGATCGTTATCTCAGTGACTTAATGATGTCCATACTATTATTTTTTAACCAAAATATAAGATAAGAGATTTTTTATAAAGTTAAAAAGTAAATATAATATTTACAAAAAAATAAAAATTAAGAGATTTTTTGAAAGGTCTATTATCTTTATTTTTGTAAGTATGTATAAATTTTAAGCAAAAGAAAAAAAGGCATTTAAGAAAATAAAATTTTAGTGGCCTAGTTATTGGAGTTACTTGGCCCATTTAGTGGCTGGATTAAGGCTACTAACAAGGTTGGTGGATCATATTTCCAGGAGAACCCAAAACACACACAAAACATTCTTTAACACTTCTGTGCAAAGGTCTCAACAAACTCTTATCAGCAATTATCAAATAGGGAACGCGTCATTAAAAGCAATTGTCCTGACAAGATTAAACAATTATCCTGTACTGGATTGAGACAAAAGCTGCCCTAACCCCATTTCTAGTACCAGCTAATAATGATTTGGTTTTGCTATTTTATAAGGCAAGGACAGCAAAGCAAGAAAAGAAAAAAAGGTTTTGGTTCTGACCCAAGTCTAGTATGAAATTAATTTTTTTATAAGATTATTTTAAAAACTTAAACTTTGCTTAATTTTATAATTATATTCTGAATTTTAAAAAGTGACAATAAAATATTTAATTTTTTAATTTTTTTAAATTTTAGCTCAAATTTTAAAAAGTGACAATAAAATGCTCAAACTTTCAATTTTTTTAAATTTTATCCTAACGTTAGTATCTACGTTAAGTTTGCTGACTTGACTTGTTACGTGTTCCAAAAACTCTAGCTATTAATGCACATCAGCCAAAATTAACATACAAAATGAAAATTAACGAAACGGTGTTGTTGTTAAAAATAGAATCTCTAAATCAATTTATGTAGCCTCAGCCCTTTGTTATCTATTTGTTCTCTCGACGTTCTTAGCCATTTGTTTTTTGTTTGTTCTTTCGTCGCCCTAAACTATTCTCGCATTGTAACATATTACACCAGCAAACTCTTTATTTTCAATTCGTTCTCCCGAAGCCCTTAGTGTGAGGATATTGGAGTTGTATAGGGTGAAGGTATTGAGAAAACAAACTAAAAATGAAATAAAAAATTGAAATACTAACGTTGGGCTATAATTAAAAATTAAAAATTTGAATATTTTATTGTCACTTTTAAAGTTCGGGTTTGAATTTAAAAAAATTAGAAGTTTGAGCATTTTATTATCAATGTTTGAAGTTCAGTCTATAATTGTAAAATTGAGCAAAATTTGAGATTTTTTTGTAATTAACCCTTTTTATATAAACAAAATAATTTTAAAAATTTCACTTAAATTTTGATATAAAATCTAGTTTTTTACATAAAAAAAGGCATTTTTATATATTTAACAAAATAACGTCATTTTGTATATTTATAAATAGTTATTTTAAGTTCTATTAAAATTTGATTGAATTTGAATTCAAATCGAATGGTTAGGCGAATTAAATTTTATGTTATTTGAATCTGGATTCAATTCAAATTCGCATCGAATACTTCAAACTCAATTAAGCTTGAATTGATTGTCTGCCATCTTTAATTACTAATTTATTATATAACATAAAAAAACAAAAAGGAAATGATCATCAACTAGTAAGATATTCCTAATAAGCAATAATTGTGATATCCTTAGAAAAAATACCTTCACTTATCTCTCACCAAAGGCAATTGTAGATTAAAATACTCTTTTTTTCTTTCTTCTTTTCAATAAATCAAAGAAAAAAAGGAAAAGGTATGTGTGATGTGTAGTAAGGTGAATTTTGGACTATATGTAAATTTATCATTTAGACAATGATAATATAGTATATAGATTAGGCCAAAACCCAAATCTCCCAAAGTGGCATTGGGGTCCTAAATCACACTCTCCTATACCCAACAAAGGAATGTTTCTTTTTCAATGCAATCTGCAACAATTAAGACAAACCACAACAAAAGAATCCAATGCAACTATAGCTGAATGAAGAAGGCAACAATAGCAATACTCAAATGAACAAGCCACATCTTGCACTTATCATCATCATATGTCACTATCCCTCAATCCCTTTTAGTGCTAGATGAGTTTTTATAGGCTTTAGACTTTTAGTTACTCATTCACATTATAATAACAATAGAAATGATTTGATAAGTGGTTCAATCTTTTTTATCCCAAAATGTTTAATGTTAATTCATGGACATTATATATGATGTTAAATAAGTTTGGTATTGAGTCCGATTCACGCAAAAACTTATGCTCGAGCCAAATTTATTTATTTCTAACTTAAAATTTTAAAACGATATTATCCTATTAAAAATAACTTTATTTTTAATTAAAATTTTTTAGTTTCAAACTAAACTAAATTAGACCGCTCGAGATTAAATTCGGTTTAAAACTCAAAATAAAAATAAAATCCGACTCGAAACTCAATCAATTCAAATTCAATACGTTGCCAAAACTAAATAGTATCCCTTAACTTATCATAAAAACAAAGGAAGAGGCAATGTACATAATCAAATGAACAGGAAAAAAATAATAAAACACAAGTTTTTCTTTAAGGACGATAATGGATAACCTCAAAAAAACAAATATACCGAACGTATTAAGGTTGGCTTGTACTGGCTTCAGTTTTACGGTGGCTTTTCTCTTGGTCTTCATCTTTAATCTCTTCCCGAGCCTCCTCCACCTCCGCCGGCCGTGGCGGTCGTGGGTCGACGTGACCGTCAATGCAAGAGGAGCATTTTCTCTCTACCCAACCTTCCATATCATACTCGCCAAAACCCAAAATCCTACGACCCGAACAGAGCCTACCAATCATGCCGGCTATTACTCCAAGAATAATAATCACTGCAAGAACTGCTATGAAGGCTCCAACGGACCCATGACTGCCGTGCATGGTGTGGGCTTGCTGAACCATCGCCGTTGGTGGTGGTTGCAGCTGTTGTTGTTGGTCTAGTGGTGTTGACATTGAGAAATAGTGTGTAAGTGGTGGCAAGTTTTTTTAGGGGATTTTAGGAGTTGGGAATTTTTGTTTCTGGGTGTATTTGAGAAGAAGATTGTTAAAAATGGAAACTTGGAAATGGGTTTCGTTGGGAGTTGTGGTTTCAGTGAAGAAGTTGATAACTTTTCCAGGTTTTGTGAGCTAAGAGACTGAATACTTATGTTGGTTTTGGAGGTTTGAAGAAAAGTGGAAGAGAAAGTGGTGGGCGTGTTGATGAGCTTTTAGAAACAATGGATAGTGTTAGTATTACTTGGATTTGCTACATTTCCTTTTCTAAAAAACAAAAATGCTTTTCCCTTACACATTAAAGTTTTTCTGGAAGAAGGTGATGAAGCCTTTATAAGTGGTGAAATTGAAAAGCGGTAAGAAAAAAAAAAAGGATGGTAAAGCATAGAAAGTGAGGAATGTTTTATTTTGTAAAACTCAAGGATAAACCATATGTCAGCTTTTCTGGGACTGCAGGTAGTGATCAGAAACTGTGTTGACATTGTTTTGATTAGGAAATCTCCAAGGTCCTGTGTATTGAAACCCTGCAACTCCACCCAAAGATTAGAGCCAGGTGGGGCAAAAGATTTCAACCTTGTCTATTAAATTGCATGTCACGCCCAGTTACTTGGTAGTTCTTTGGAGTCATTAGTTATTATTGTTGAAAAATGATTCAAAATATCTTAGATTTAGATAAATAGGTCTTTTTTTTATGTTTGAATGAGTCTAAATTTAGTTGTTTTTTGTTCCTAGTCTATAGGTCATTATATAGTCTATAGGAAGATATTTTGTTTAGTTTGTTAAGTCTAAAGTGCCTATAAATAGCACTACTTCTATTGAATAAAAACATCCCTCACAATGTTTTGTTTCGTCCTCTGTTGTTCATCAATTTTCCTTTTATAGTTGTTTTTTTTCTCTGCTTAAAACCAACATTGTGGTATTAGAGCCTATTTTGGTCCATTGAGTAATTGAATGCTTTAGTTCATTAGGTATGGCGTAAATCCTCTTTTGAGTCCTTGAAAGAGACACACAAATATAACTTATATTTTAGGAGTTGGGAAACATGTGAGTGAGAGACACAAATATAGTTTTTTGGTAGTTGGGAAACACGTCATTGATATATGAGATGGCAGCACTTGGGTCTTCAACTTCATCTCCGTTCATACCCATTTCTAATGGAGACAAGTATGAGTTTTGGAGTATCAAAATAAAGACTTTGTTCAGGTCTCAAGAGTTGTGGGATCTGGTTGAATATGGAATAGTTGATTTAGTAGATCCTGATCAAGAGGAGGAGGAGAGATTGCGTGAAAACAAGAAAAAAGATGCCAGAGCTTTGTTTTTTATTCAACAAGTAATGCACGAGACAATCTTCTCTTGTATTGCTTCAGCAAACACTTCCAAAGAGGTGTGGGATACATTGAAGAAGGAATACCAGGGCTCTTCGAAGGTAATTACTGTAAAATTGCAAACTCTTCGTCGAGATTTTGAAACATTGTTAATGAAAGATA
>JAOSBP010000205.1:32310756-32325430 GCA_027563825.1 Erythroxylum mucronatum
GAAACCTGTTCCTCTATGATTAGAGGCCAGTAGCATGCTCAGTCAGTGAATGCAATGAAATCTATCAGTCTAACCCAGTATTACCATAATACCCTTGCTACCAGTAACGGGATGTTACAACCCGTATGGATCTTAATGTTATTTTAGAGGAAAACCACAAATTTTAAACATATATTAATATTTAAAAGTTCCTCATCACAAATATTTTCACATGCTCAATTTTACAACAGGTAAAAATAAGCATTCACTATTGTCCAAAAATAATCATATTTTATGCCACAATAAGATTAAAAACAATTAGAATTATAAGATAAAAATCACTGGTTAATGTTGCACATAAAAATATGAAAAGATAGAATATAAAAAATGGAGCAAAATGATGAAAAATTGGTCCAAAAAAACTTTACAGTGCACCCCTACACCAATGTACCAATTTTTTTATATTTATTTTTTGGGTCTAGGATGATGTCGTATGGATGGTCCTCGACTCTTATCGGCCCACGAGTAGACCTGCCTGAAACTTGGCCTCTGGATGTGCATTTTCGACGATGCTTGAAGGGTTTTCTTCCATTTTTCATTCTCTATAAATTTCCAATACCCATTTAAACCAAAAATACTCTAAAACCTGAAAGCTTCTTACCCATTTTGGCCATTAACGAACCACCAAAAAAAAACTTCAAAATATCTCACCCAAAAAGGAGATTCGTTTGCCTGAAACAAAGTTAAAAGCCAATAACGATAACCAAAAATAATTTCTATACCTTCATTGCATCATTTCGAGATTATTCATGTCAAAAATAGGTTTGGAAAAAAAAACGGGTTTATACCCAAATACAAACCCTAAAATCAAATGACCATGTAATTCTAATACCAGTTGTTATTCATAAATGCAGTGAGTAATAACCACAATATATAGAACTGAATCTATTAATGTAATCAATCTTTCAACCAAGATCCACATTCTATTTAGAACAAACTAGACAATAAATGTACATACCTCCAAGGTTAGGCTTAGCATCTTAATTCATTTTCTCCATTCAAGAGACTACAAACTTATCAATACCTAATAAGCATGTGCAAGAGAGAGCTTATGGTAGAAAATCCTTTTCAACTATCACCACACACATATATAGAAAAATACGTTCTCGCCCATATGTTATATTTATAACATGTTCTACCCTAAGGGGTAGAATGAGGCTAATCGTGTCATTTCATAATTGTAATGAACTATGGTTTAATGGCTAATCTATAGTTATTACGGTGTTATCATGTGCCTCAAATGTAATTAGTAAATTATTAACCATCCCATTATAGTTATTAAACATACATTAAGTAATTCAATTAATGGTTGTGAATATGAAATTAATGTTGTGACTATATTAGCCCGTATAGTTCTAACATATTCATCTCTTAAAAGGGTCTACTCCATGAGATAATGATGCTTTTATTAAATGTAAAAAGCTACAACCTTTTTCTTTCTCAGCTCTGCTAAGCTACAACCTTTTTCTTTCCCAGCTCTGCTTTTTATCGTACCCAAGCAATACTTCTTGAAGTTTTGCTGCATTCCAGGGTGGCTAGTCATTTTAGTGCACTGCAAACCAAAAAGTTTACTTGATAATTAAGAAAGTTTGAAACTTTTTTCCTTTTTTTGAGGGGATGAAACTATTTTATTGGCTACTTAAAAGGATTTTGAGTCATCGAGATAGGAAAAAAGTTCTAATTCAGCTAGAGCTTAACGATGTGTATTGCTTTCCATCTTGCCAATGACTTTGGTGATCTTATCTAGAAACTGATGAACAAAAACAACCAGTCTATATCTCATTGGTGCGCGAAATTTAGAGGGTTTAGTATTACGCAGCTTTATCCTTAATTAGTAGAGAAGTTGTTTCCAAATTATATAAATACTGAACAAGGTGTTGAAATACTATATTCTTTGTCTGTCTAATTGCACCTCAGATTTAAGATTCTAATTAAATTTAAATTAGTTTTTGAGAAACTCCACTTCTCAAAAGATTAAGCATCCACTGGACCAACTATAATCAGATTGTCATTAACAGGATAGCTCAACTTGGAAGCTTAAACAAACTACTTCAACTTCCACAGATGTAGACTAAAATGAAGTCCAGCAACTTAGTTCAGTTTCTCAAGTTTCTTTCTATTGTTTCAACATGTTCCCTGTACGTATCCCAACATTCCTGGGTCATACCATTGAAGCTGAGAAGTTGCTGTTAAACAGGTATGAATTGACACTGTAGGAGTTAACCGTAGATTACAGTCTTTGGTTCTCCAAGTAAAGGTTGATCAGATTACAATACCATAGTATCAATTACCAAATTGATAAGCAGTAGAATCCAGAGAAACCAGAATGGTGTTGGCTGCATCCTTGGCACAAGCCTCCAAATATCGAAGTGTGGGATCAGGCCTGCCAGGGTTCTTGAAGTCAGAGAACCTTCTGTTGAAGGTAATAATGCACTGAACAAATCACAAGGGGTGTAAACCTGTGACACATCCACTACTATGAAGGACAGACAGATAAGATCTCACTAGTAACCATTCCGATCTTTAACACACTGTTCATGAAGGACAAACATATAAGATCTCACTACTAACCATTCTGATCTTTAACACACTGTTCATGAAGGACAAACAGATTGTGAAGAAACTCGAATCAGATAAGATCTAACTAGTACTCGAATCAGAGGTGGGTCTATACCTTATCAGCCATTGTAGGCAAAAACCGAAGGCCTTAAGCTATAAGTTTATTTTTATTTTCAGCAGCAGACATGGAAAGAACAAAAAGATCATTTTCATGGCCCATGCAGGTTTCGAACCTGCGACCTTCGCGTTATTAGCACGACGCTCTAACCAACTGAGCTAATAGGCCAGTTGAAAACTTGCTACTTTGTTCAATACAACTCATTAAGACATCGTCACCAATCTAGCTAATCCCTTTGTCTAAAAAACATAAAAGGCAAATATATACAAAATAATTTTTTCCAATATTTTAAAAACCGGAAAACAAGTTAAATTAGTAAGATAAGACTTTTAAGGTTTAAAAGATTCTACCGATATTGGACCGTAAAAAAATAGGTTAAATATTAAATAAAATTAAAGAATTTAAAATATAAATAATTTATATTCTTATAAATTATTTTTAAAAGGGACAAAATTTGTAATATATATTAGTGTATTATTTAGTATTCTATTACAATTTAAAAATTGTAATTTCAGAACATTGCCACTCTCCTAGCATAGTATCAACATCATTTACTTTTTTTTATAAGGGATAACAAATTAAATAGTAATTAAAATTTTTAGGAATTTTTCATTGCTAAATTTTTTTAAAATTTTAATTTAATAATTAAATTTTGAAATTTATATAAATCAAGTCAAAAATTACTGTTGCTAATTTAACGCGTCTATCAAATATCACATAATGTTCATCTATTAGAGAAATTAGTAAAAACGATAATTTGATCTGATTTGTACAAATTTTTAAAAATTAGTCCCTAAATTTGAAAATTATTGAAAGTTTATCTCTAAATTAGACACTTTGAATTTGTTATACCTTTTTATAATTAGTACACTGAGTTTTAATATTTACAAACTATTATTAATTTTAGTATCTTATCTAGTTAGTATGAAGATTTATGTAGAGAAAATTTACACAATAGCATGAAGATTAACATAGATTTTTTCAAAACCAGAAACAAGCAGCTTTATAGTAACCAATAATGTTTGTATATGGACCAAATACAAGCAACTTCTTTAGTTTCTTGGAGCTAACCATAGGTAGAAGAAGGAAGTAGCTAAGCAAGCTTTTTTATAGCAACTAAGAGTTGATTGCAGATTACTCCACCAATGCACTAGCCAGGGCTGATGTTCCTAATGGCTTGCCTCGTCCCATAGTGAAACCTCTGGTTCCATCAGGCATTCTTGGACCCCTTGAACTTTGCTTAGGAGATGCTTCATATTGTTGCAGAGAAGACAAGAGTAGGCCTCTTCCACCATGGCTTTGACCCCTTCCTCTGCTCTTTCCTCGGCCTCTTCCCCATCCCTTCTTTGACGATCCTGAGTTTTCTTCAGCCTGTCAAAAATGAAAATACAAGTACTCAACACTTCTTTTCTGGATCCATCTCTACTGCCTGATTTGTGCATACGTGTGATTCTTACATTACTTTCAGTGACACAGTCTGCATTGCTTAGGTGAGAGGGATCTTCAAGTTGTTCTTGACAAACTGTGTATTCATTATCAAAAATGCCATCGAACTCTGACTTTCTGTTCTTTAGAACAGATTTTGGCTGCCATTTTTCAAGTATACAAACTTGTCAACTTTTCATTAAGCAGGACAATTCTCAATGAAATGAGTTTCAGGACATACCGAGCACCTAAGTAGCAGTCTTACACGGAGCCCTTTTCTCCAATTCCTTTCATCATTCAAGGTCTCAACCTGGTGAAATCAGAAAACTTTGATACATCGAGGAAAAAAAAAGGGACACATAGCAGTTATGGAAGCCATAGAATTTGGACATACCGCTCTTTCAGCTATTTCTGGAACCTCAAACTCCACAAGTGCATGTAGATTGAAAATAAAGAATCATGAGAAATCTGCAAGTTATAGGCTTATAGCATACAGAATCTGTCTTTAACTTATTATGAATACCTTGTTGCTCATTAAGAAATCGCTTTTGGAGCGGGACGAATTGGATTCTTGCGGATGACATATTCTGATGGTTTTCACACTGCTCAGGAAAGGAATATATGAGTAAGTAGCAACAGCAACACATTAAAAAAGAATGTCCCCGGGAAAGAAACTTAACCTTCCAACCACTCTGAATATTTTCTCGAGGTTCTGGTGAGATTGATCTTCAGGCAAGTTCTCCACAACAACTGTACGAGACTGCAAGTCCTCTCTGTCCTTTTCTGTGAAAGGAATCTTGCGTTTTACCTTCTTGCCATCTTCACTTAAAACCTGAAACAAGAGAAACAACAAATCAAAGTTGTTTTGAGAATGCCAAAAAGTTAACAACTCTGGCTTTTGATGCAGGAAAGTCATGAGATTATTGTTAGCTAAAGAACTTACAAGCTTGGAAGAAGATTGGAGTGCCTGAGTAAGCAACTGATTGTTATTAGTCAGAGACTTCATTTTCTTTGTGGAGGCAATAACAGATATAGGAACTGCGGTAGAGGCCAAAAATGTATGAATGATTAGTGTTTCAATCAGTGCTATACACAAAACTCCTGCTAATGATTCTTACCATAACCTTCGGGATCTTTACTAATGTGTTTTGACATGGATTCATTTGCAAGTAGACTCATGTCACTAAACTGATACTCCACCTGTTCAACACAAAATCAATGCTTAGAATTGGAAGACGTTCCAGATTATAACTGGTGATCTCGATTTTTTACAACCAAATGCATTCTCTCGAATTCAATGACGATCATGAACAAATGCCTTCACATAATCACATTCAAGATTTTCTTATATGAATGCAGGAATCAGATTTAATAGCATCATTTGGTTAGGTAATATGTACTTCACCAGTCACATAAATGGTCAGTAATATTTTTAATCCCTTTCGGAGTAATTGCAGAAACTCAGAAACCAAAAATCAACTCAGAACTCATTTGCTGGGATCAATAATCAACCTAAATTGGCAAATACTGCAAGAAGGTTGCATAAAAAACAGAACTTGATATCTACAAACAGAATTTCTAGCAACTGTCCTTGTCTAATCTCATATTTTGAGGGAGACAAGATGATCCAAAAGAAGTTTATGGTCAATAAGATTGAATCATGAGGATAAGATGCTTAATTGCAAACCTCAAATTGATTAACACATCAGTATCTGATGAATGCTATCAAAACTTGGCCAAGAACATTCATAGCCACAGAAATTTAACTGTTCCATGAATTGTCATTCAACTGATGATAGATATAACCAACCCAACCAAAAAAGAATTGAAAGGAAGATTGGATTGAATGCATAAGCAAAAACAAGAAACAAAACCCAGATCACCAAAAGAAAAATTCAATAACAATAAAAAAAAGAAGAAACCTGTTTGATGATCTTTTGACGAAGATCGTCAGTAAGAACATTATTTTTGTTGGACTGATTAGGCATAGCGAGATTCTGATTAGAGATCAAAAACGATGAAGGATCTTGATCACCAACAAAGAACCAATCAGACCCATTAGCCCCACCAAGATAATGAAAACAAGGAATGAAATAGCCAGACAGAGGGATTTGAGACGATGCATTTGATCTGGGCACAAACTCGGGGGCTTGAGCGTTGAACTTGAAGGACACACTCATATTACCACTACTACTACTGCTGCTATTACTACTGCTACAACTGTAACTGGGTTTACTTGTTTCTTTCATTTTCTTCTCTGTAAAGCTTGCTTCTTCCTTGATCTTTTCCTCTGGTTGTGCTTTTGACATCTTTGTTTGATCACTTTCTTGGTCTGTGTTGCATAAAGTTTCAAACTTTTAACACTCTCTCTCATGTGGGTATGTATGTTCCTACGATTAAGAATGAATGAATGTGTTCTCTCTCTCTCTGTTCCTGAAGTTTAGTAACTGTATTGTGAGATATTGAATCCACATTTCGCGCCCAAATAGAGGCTGCTTAGTACATGAGACCGTTGCTTGTGGGTTTTGACCAGCTTTCTTTTTTCTCTTTTTTATGGAAACTTTGATTTTTCCCAATTTGGTATTTTTATATTTACCCTTTTAATGCACAAAATTTATGGACTAATGATATGTTAAGATGAAATAATTTTATATGTTTTATCCAAAAAAAATTCTTCAGAAAAGCTTAAACTTGAGCTTAATTGTCAAGCCTAATAATTTAATTTTTAGTTTTTTATAACAGTATAATTCCGATTGAACTTTTTAAACTTTAAATTTCTTATCTTATTGGTTTCAATTTTAGTCTAGTTTTAAAAACATTGATTGATATGGCTCCTATAAATGGGATCAATTCTCCTGTTTTTGTTTCCGTATGTCATCCTGTGCCCGAGACCATCCATTCATCCATCTATTAATATTTTAATTGAAGGATAGATGGTTTCAGGTACAGGGTGGCACACAGAAACAGGAACAGCCACCCTCTGCCTACTATAAATGAAAAGAACTAGTTATTGAACAAAATGTAATGCTATTTATACCAAAGAAAAATATTTTAAATAAAATATTATGTAATTAATTAATTACTTATTCTTAATATAGGAGATGAAATTCATTCCCATAATTCTACTCTATCCATGAATAAAGAATGTCTTCTTCGTGAAGTCATAACAAATGAATGATTACACCAATAGTTCACACATAATTTCATGTTTCATACTTTGTATGTGTTCCCTAACCATTTAGCCATTCAAATTTAATTTGTAAATAACATACAAATCTCGTATTTACTAATAAAAATCTAATATATTAAGGGTGCTTAATAATGAAATTATTATTAATTATTGAATTGAATGTATTGCTTAATGTAAATTATCAATTAATTTAGTAATTAATTTTAAATATACAATCAAATATTTTTAAAACTTTTCTTATCCAACCTAATTTTTTAATTATCTAAATTCAATTCAAAATTTAATCAATTTATCGATGTTTAAAAATCGGATTGAAAGTTAAACAAGTAAGACAAAAGATTTAAAGTTTAAAATGTTCAACTGGCCCTCAAGGGGTGTGGCTCGATAGTTGAGCGCGGGGCTTGGCTTCGGTTAGGTCCCAGGTTCGATTTCATGCTAGCCCCTCTTGTATGAGCCTGGGACAGTCAGGGTTTTACCTGTAGGTGGAGAACTAATTGAGCCCTCGATAATGAAGTGCACCCGCTTGGCCCGCCTGTGGGGTGGTACGCCAGTTAGGCTCTCGGAAAAGTATGCCCGCTTGGTTCGCCTACGGGGTTTTCTCGAATCCTAAAAAAAAATATTCAACTAATATTAGACATTATAAAACTGGTTAAAAATAAATAAAATTAAAGAATTTAAAATATGATTGAAATAGACTGTCATTATAGAATGAAAATTTTGAGGTTTAATTAAAAAAGAAGGATGTTAAATAAAAATTAATTGATTTATTTTAATTTATAAAACTAATTAGTTTACAAAAATTAATCGATTGTGAACAACAAAAGTTATTAAAATAAACTAAATTAAAAATTAAACAAAAACTTGGTTAATTTAAAATTTTTATAATTAAATTAACCGTGTCGTTGGGTTTTTTTAATCATTATAATTTAAGGAACGGTTCATTTTCATTAACACTTTTTTCACCATCACCACACTTTAAGGGCTATAGACATTTTCTCAATGGGCCTAAGATGTTAAAGGTCTGGTTTGGGTTTGATTTAGGATCAAAGTCAGACTTGGGCCTCTTCCCAATACCCAAAAACGAAGAAAAACTTAAACCCAAGTATCAACTTTAAACAAGATTCATGTAAGTTCAGAGCCATGAATCAAAGTCTTAGCCTTTTATTTATCACTCTCGTCATCATCTTCGAAACACACACCTTGTAGACTATGCCACAGACACTATGAATTACCCTACTGTATAGGAAAACAATCATTCATCATAAGGTTTTGGAAGCCATGCGAGCTCCAAACTCATCACTAACAACAAAGTGAAAACACAGAAGATGACCAGTCAAAAGTAGTATTGGCAAGTACTCAAAATCAAACCCCATACTGTCCTATCATAGGTAACACCTTTATCCACTGCTATTATATCATTGTAATTAATCATCACCTCAAGATGACATCTCATGTCGTGTCCAAAATTTGGAGATCCACTCAAATTCTCATTGTTCTACACAATTCAATTTGATCAATATTCTTAATTGTATAAATTTGATTCAAAAACCCATTTGAGGATTCTTTAAACATATATATATATTTCTTTCAACAGCTTAAATCAACAATAATAATAATAATAATTCAGTAAAAATCTCGCTAAAACGTAAGGTTTGAAAAAATTTTGTAGTATACAATCTTAGGGTCCGGAGAAGTATTGTGGTATGCAGTCTTGCTCCTAATAGGTGGAAAGACTATTCTAATTTCCAACTGCTTAAACCACTTTTAAGAAATACTGTAGATATGATCATGGAATCCTAAGTAACATAGTTGATTAAATTAGTAAGAATCATGTGCAGCTGATCCATGGTTTCCAATTCCAACAACTCAAGATCCATAAGATACTAATTGAATATTCAATTGGTAAATGTACTACTAATATTCTCCAACATATTAATTTAATATAAAAATGGGGACAAAATCCTTGACTTGAAGGATTGGTTAATTTTATGATATTTTTACACTAATAATGATCCTCTCTAGCTGGTCAATGAAGGAATCTTCAATCAGGAGTGGTTTTGTTAGTGGGACCAATGACATTAATCTTGATCTTATCTACCATTTAGATGTAGTTGCTAATATTCTATAATTTATTTCTTCCGGATCAAATGAAACAGAAATATTTTTCTTTCTTTTAAATCTACGACAACAATAATTCAGTAAACATTGCACTGATACCCGAAGTCTGGAAGGATCAAATAGTACACATTTTATCTCTAACTAGTAAAGAAGTTATTTCCGAATGATCTACATCTATTATATTTAAAGTAGTTTATTAGGACAACGAGGAGTGGACCAATAGGTCCAACCTCCTCACTTAAGGCTCTCTCATATAAAAGGTCTTGAGTTCGAGTCACGCCAAAGCAAGAGAAATGAGATTTCTTCCTAATTGATGAACCTCTAGCCTTCTGGATACAGCTCCTTGATTGAATTAATTAGCTGCGAACCTGATGCTGAGTAGAAGGGGTCAGTGATCAATTAACAGTCGACCAATCGAGTATGTGATAGCTCCTTGTGTGCAGAGTGCAGAAATGTACATGCTACGTAAGAATCTGAGAGATTTTGGGATTCCAAATTCCTAGGTACAACTCCTTGATCGGATTAATTACGGACGCCTTATTTTCAACGACATTGTGAGAGTTGAAGCTATTAGAAAACCGAACGCTACTGTAGCTTATTAGATCCATTTGGAAGGAGAATTTAATGAGAGGTAGCGTCATTTTCACTCACTTCCTTCACCAAACAATATGTAGCATATTTAAAGTAGCTATATCAATGTGGGCTCCTTCATTATATTTTGTCTATAAGATTCTCTCTATTATTTTTGTTTGTGAGATAGACTGTTTTGTCATGCACACAAATCAAACACAAGCATTGGGTTGTGTTTTCTTTTTAATTTTGTTTCCTTTCAACTATTATTATGATGATGGGTTAGGTGAAAGGCTATAAACATTTGGACTTTTAGGTGCTGAGTAATTAAGAACTTTGTTTGGGGACTCCATGATCATGATCACTAGTACTTTACTTCTTCACCTGGCACAACATGATATACATGCTTGCCAAGTTGATTCTGGCACCTGTATCGTTATGCTTACAAGCTGTTTTGCTTAATTATGAGTAGTTTTTCCCAAAATAGAAAGAACCAACTTCTTGGTTTTAGAGAATATGCAAATTGGTCTTGTCATTAGAGGGGAAGAATTGCCTCAAGGGTTAGGAAATAGTCAAAAACCGAATCTTGATGCTGGAGTGAAAATCAGGATTTAGACCATTAAATATGCACCTCGTTGTTCGCAAGTGTGTGATCTGCCATTAGGCCTGAGGTCATTTTCTGTGTTTAGCAAAAGTTTTCTTGTTTTCCAAACAGATTATAAGTGTGAAACATCAGAAGTTGTAATTTATGGGTCTTGAACAATGAAAAGCTCTTGAAACAGTAGATGAACACAAGAAAATACAAGAACAAAATCCTCTTATTCTTCTCAACTAATATAGATAGGTATGGATCTGGTTTTGTCATCATGTACAACCAAACCACTTTCATGTACAGCCAAGAAGCTTTCATCTATTAATTGTACATTGAAATAATGTCTTTGGTGGCATGTTATGCTCATCCAAGTAAATCACAATAATTCTCATTATGTCACACTCATGATCCTAGCATGCAACTTTTTCTACCAAGCGTCCCCAATTTTAATTGTTCACAACGAATCTTGAACGGAACACCAACATTGAATCCTATCTAACCCTGTCATGGTGACCAAAGCATGAAGATGAGTGAGGTGTGAAAGTTGATTATGGTTGGAATTACCTTTTTCTTGGAAGGGTTTGCTTGATTTGCTATGTGATCCTGAGATGACAAAGAAAATTTATACAGAACAGGAAAAAAGGTTGCCTTTTCTCTGCAAGGTTTTTTATCCATCAGAGTTAGCAATGCAACGACAAAGTTTAGAATGAAAAGATGTGAGTTTTGATCTCATGAATCTTTTGGAAACAACCAAATCAGGATGGGACGAGATGAAATGTTCCTAGTCACCGTTTAATTGCCTTGGAAGACAGCAAATTGGACAGAAGACTTGGAATCTTTAAATAATTCCAGATTCAGAGATGGTGGATTGCTTCAAGAATCATTTTTTAATCTGTGTCTTTCTGGGAACTGCCTGAGAATGTGTGGTCGTTAGGCTAAAGACAAATTCTACAACTTTTCGTCGTTCTCCACAAGCAAATTCACCGAACCTAAAGAAAGATCAACTGAATCCCCAAACTTCTTCAAAAGGTGACATCTTGTGAATTCCACCTGCATTCTCTGCTGTTCAGCTTTCTAAAAACCGTTCTTCGGAAGCTCACCTAGACTAGAAATTATACATCAAATGTTTCATTAGAATAGGTTAATTTCCCATAGAATGAGGATAAGTTTGTTTGTTATGATAATCATATCATCATAGATTTCTTATGCCAATTCCGAGAAAATACAGAACTCAATGTCAATTCACAAGAAAAGCTAAACCTGCAAAATTTCACATCCTCTATCACACTCTCAAGATCCCCGCTCCATTATGTAAATATATAGTATTATTTCTGTGTTCATATGATCCTCCCATGCGTAATTTTATCTGCAAAATTCATGGTGGATATATCCTATACATCATCTTTGCCCGATCTTTGAACATGGCTTTTCCAGATGTAACCCTCAGATTTTGCATCTTCATCATCTTCCATGCTGTCGCCTCCGGTGTTTCCAGCTAATTGGAAAGGACCTTGAGGAGAGCCGGATTGTGAACTGGCAGCCTTTGCAGATTCACCATATTGATCTTGGGACATCCATAAACCCCCCAAAACAACTACAGATTGGTTTGCAGAGCTAGCTGAAGTTGGTGGCATTCTTCTTGTATGAAGTCGATACTTCTGCAAGATAGTAAACATTATGGATCAATCTTCTGCATCAATTAGAAGTATTCACATCTTCATCAGTAAGAAGCAAAGTAAATTGTTAAAACAATTCCAACATTTTCTTTCACTATTCTCACGCTTCACCAGATCAAACAGCAACAGTGCAAGGTAGAAAACGAATAACTCACTTGCAGATGACTCTTTACTTCATCATTGGTCAAGCCATCAACTTGCATAAGCTCTCTAATTTGCTTTGGAGTAGCAACTGCAAAATTTAAAGAAAAATCAGTTTGGATAGAACTTGAGTCATACCTCATAAATATAAAACAGCACGGAATGGAAAATTTTGCAAGTACAATCAACACAGGACTTGCATACAAATTCAAGTTTAAAAAGACATAACATACTAACCTTGACAACCTCCAAGTTGCTGTAAAGCACTGACAAACCGCCGGTGCAACTCAGGTGACCAGCACCTCCTCTGCTTCCTGGAAGACTGTTGCTGACATGATTGGGGTCCATTTCGTATATTTGACTGGGAATTAGGAGCAGAAGATGAAGCTGATCTACTGCAGTTGAATCTTGAACCAGCAGAGCTGGATTCCTCCCTCAAGTTCTTGATTCCAGGAGTCAGAAGAGAGAGACCAGGAACTGGTAATTCCTCTTTATCACTACCATGCTTCTTTGATAATACAGAGCAAGACTTCAACGGAATTAGTGCTCTTCCTCCATTTCTGTTCTTGCAGGCCTGGACTGCATCATCATTTCCACACAGATTCCCTTTCTTTGAAGTCTATCAATCAAAAGAGGGAAAACAAAAGTCAATTTCCATTTTATAGTTCTCCTGTTGTATTAAAAAGTTTGAACTTTGAGACGCTTAAGATATGTTTCACATCAATTTTACTCGTTTCCGAATTAGCTTTTATACCTTAGACTCTAGTTCGGGATTTGGTTTTGAATCAAAGACGGATTTTTCAGTAGATGTCCGATCATCAGTGTTCCATAACTGAACAGAGCTCATCCAGTTTTTTTTGTCTCTAGAGTCCTTCTCCATTTCACCATTTTCATTGTCATCACAGTTTTTCTTCAATGGAATGAACTCTTCTAACACTGGTTTACTCTTTGATGCTGCGCATTGCATTGCCTCTTCTTTCAGAAATAGAATCGCTGCAATGAAAGAAAGTCTAAAAGGATCAGAAATCACACAATCGGTCTAACAAACCATTAAACATCACAAATATTCACAATCATCGTTAAAGAAGGAGAAAAATAAATCTTTTGAATCGACCTATTAAGGCGATGTAAACCCATTATCCAAAGTTCTCATCCCGATCAAAAACAACCTAATAAGAGCGAATAAACCCGTTTTGTTGAAATCTCCATTACATTGCTTAAAAACACGATAGTTCAAGAAACCAACCATCGTTCAAGAGGAGCATGCAAAGAGGGAGTTCGCGTTTAAACGCATCGATCTTCCTCATCTCATCTTCCAAAACCTTTACAAAACCATCAACTCTAGAAACCTTGTCGGAGACATCTCCGATCACCGACAACTCCTTAAGAAAGTCGCTGACAGTCTTAGGAACAAAAGTTGGCCTGAAATCCAAGCTCAGTTCAGGTGGTGGAAGAGAACCCATTTGAATACAATACCTCCCCAATTCCTCAACACTCTCTTTTCACCAAATTACCCAACCAAAACAATGTATACAATCAAAGACCAAAGCTTTAGAAAGAGAGAGAAAGAGGCAAAGAAAGTACAGAGAGGGGAAAAGAAATGGCGAGATCTACATGAATATATAGAGAAAGAAGAAACTAGAAAAGGGTTTGGCTTTTTATGTGGGTTTTGTTTGGGAAAGCGGAAAAGAAAAGTTCTTTTTTGTAGAGAGGGAAGGAAAGAGAAAGTGAAGGAAAATGGAGGAAACGGAAGGAAAATAAATGGAACTGAGGATGAGAAGGGAAGATAAAGAGAATCTATAAGTGGGTGTGTATTATTCTCTTTTTCTCCTTTTGTATGTAATTTTTAAAAAAAGAATAATTGAAAAACGAAAATAGTAAGAAAATCTATTTCGGGTCGTCGCATATTTTATCTTCCAGTTTAGATTGTATTCAGTTTTTAACTAGTCGTGTGTTATTTTTATTTTTATTTTTATTTTTTAGTTTAATTTATTTTTTTAATTTTTATTGTTAAAAATTATTAATCAGTCATTTTGTAAATTAATAATTTTTATAAACTAAAAAATCAATTAATTTTAACATAACAATATTTTTATTAAATTTTGGTTTGGGTGGGCCCGCACTGCTTAGGTTTTGTCCCCTTTGATGCAGCGAGTTGAACTACAACCGTTGACCTCTGTGGGTGTCTGGAGCTCGAACTCGAGACCTCAGGGTTTTGTTGGGTGCAAGACCCACGCCTCACACCA
>JAOSBP010000205.1:32325530-32340194 GCA_027563825.1 Erythroxylum mucronatum
TTCGAGCCCCAGACACCCACAGAGGTCAACGGTTGTAGTTCAATTCGTTGCACCAAAGGGGACAAAACCTAAGCGATGCGGGCCCATCCAAACCAAATTTCAAATTCTTGATAAGTAAATATAATCTCTTTTGATCATATTTTAAATCTTTTAATTTTATTTGATCTTTAATCAATTTTATAATAATCTAATATTAATTAAATATTAAACTTCTTATTTTACGGATTTAACTTTCGATCCGATTTTTAAAACATTACTACTTACCTTGTAAAAAAATAATGCAATTTGACATGGTCAATTCTTCGTTATATTAATCAATATTCTAAAATGTAATATAAAGTTGTATAAATATACAAATGATTTTATGTTCTCTTTTTTTTCTATAATATATAATTAAATTGTCAAGTTTCAATTTTTTTAGGAGATATATCATATATAGCAAAATCCTTACCACTACAACAGGAAAATTACCTCAGATGAGCTCAAGACTCGTTCTTTAAAAAAACACGGTTTGATTTTCTTTTTTAGTTTTATATATATATATATATATATATATATATATATAGTCATTGTTTTAATTTTAAAAAGCAAAATAAAATTTGAAATTTCAGAATATTTGAGTTTTAAATTAATATTAGTATTAAGATTAATTCATAATTTGACTTCATCACTAATTAATTTCTCAAAATGTTTCAACAACAAAAAAGGCTTACTTTAGACTTTAGAGTAGTACTCTTTGGAAACTCTTTTCGAATGAAGAAGAAGAAAGGGGGTGGTCCAATTCCAAACCCAAAAATGTGTGAAATGACTAGCTGCTTTTTGTGCCCCTGAAGGCTTTGAATTAACCAACTCTAGGTGTGTTGGCACGGAGCTTTTTTAACTTAAATGATGTCGTGGGTTTGAACTGTCCTCATATATGCAACTGTTTAAAACTTAAGTTCAGAACTTTGTTTCCCGCAAGAGACCTATCCGACTCAAGCGAGAATTAGTATGAATGTGGATAACTTAAAGGTGCTGTTGGGACCCTGCTAGAATACTTCGTGGGTAACAAACAAAAAAAACAGAAGAAGCTTTAAATTAACCAAGTGTTGAATAAGTCTTATTTGACTGCTTATTAAGATTTCTTCTCTAAAAACACTAATCTCAGCCTCAAACTCAAATCCATGTGTAGTCAAAAGGAGAAAAACCCTTTTTGTGTTCCGTTTTTAAGATCAAGCAAGAAGCATTTATATTTTTTTGAAGGGAAACAAGAGACCACCGATATGGAATATAAGTGCAATGAGATGTGAACACATCTCATATAACATTACTTGGCCATGCCTTACTTTTCTTGCTTCAATGTTTTAAAAGTCAAACAACCGGTTTAGCAGTAAAAACTTGAATTGATTAACAATTTAGTTTGGTTTTTAACTTTTTAATTTGATTTAATTTAATAATCTTTGTTATTATAAATTAATCGATTTATTAATTTAATAATAGTCTCTTTTTTCAATTAAACAATAATTTGTTGGATGGGTAAGAATAATTTTTTAAATTATTTTTTAAATTTTTAAATTTTATTTAAATTTTAACCGATTTTATAACGATCTAATACTAATTAAATCTTTTAAACCTTAAATTTTTATATTACTGATTTAAATTTTAAAAATATTGGTTTTCTTTCCGACAAGTATATAACAATAATAATATCAAACCATATGGTCTATGTTTAAGATTCTTCTATGCTCTTGGTCAAGTGCCCTTGTCGCCTTTTTCACAAATTTCAAAGCGAATCCACTACTTTTGCATCTCATATCCTAATTGGGCGGATTAGAAATTTTTTGGTTTCATTCCAAACCATAGTTTACGGTCACCATTTGATTCACACCTATACGCAACCTAAAAGAATCTAATGGAGTACTTTCTATGACCTAAGATTTCCTTCTTTTTTTTAATGTGAGGGAAGAAACAAAATCTAGCACTGATGATAAGGGTACGACACTCCTTGTGCATCTCGGTGAATAAGCTCCTGGATAACTTCCGGTGGCTTCTGTAGGAGGTGCAAAGCTGGCCTTAATACGCGGGCAAAAGCTGTCAATCTATCAACACACTGGTTGGTCTCACGAAAGGAATGTTGCAGTTGTACCTCCCAATCTCATTGCAAAAATTCTCGAATACTTAAAACTAAAGAAAAGTCCTCAGTTAGTGGTCCGTGGGAAGCAGAGAGAATGTTAATAACCTCTAGCGAATCAACTTCGATAATGACACCTCTGAAACCTAGGTCCCGAAGGCCATGTCCTAAAATTCTGCAAATAAAAGCGGGCCCCCTCTAAGTAGATGCTAAAAACCACCACACCACCTCCCGTGACTGTCTCAAATTAAAGCGGTACAAGGCAACCAATTTTTATAATCACTTTGCTGTTTTCTAAGTCATCAATTACTCCATTGATACAGATTCCTTTTTCATTATAATTTATAAGCCTTCCTGTATTTTACAACATCCCAATTCAATAGCCTCTGTTTACTTATGATAGGATTTAACTTCAATTTAAGAATCAAACAAAACATCAATAAACTTAAAAATCCAATTTTTGGTATGTATCCAAATCCTATTATAAAAATGGGAAACAAAATCTCATGAGCTGTATTGAATCGAGAAGTTTGAAGAAAACCAAAATAGAAGAGATTCTCGAACATGAATGAGACATAACATTAAACTCGTCTCTCCAAAAATACCATTTGTTATGACTTGTGTCAAGTAGTTAACACATTCAAGCTTTATTTTTTATTTTTTTAAGTCTAGAGATGAGGAATCTTTGGGATGTGATGACCAAATTCTCATATCTTCTTATTTTTTTAGTTTGTTATCTTATTATTTAAATACATATTTTACTCACGGTAAAAAAAAATACCTGATACTAACTTGACTTAGTTGTTAAATTAAATTTGACTTAAATTAATAATTTAAGATAATTATAATAAAGTTGAGTTAATTAATTAAAATTTAATAGAAAACATTTTTTGAGAAAGCTAAAAAAAAAACTAAAATTCTAAAGATAAGGAGGAGGAGGAGGAGAATAAGAAGAAGAAGGTGCACCGCAAAAGGGACAACCTTTACAACCATTAGATTCCACATGTCTTGCTCCATAGAAGGAAGAATCTCTCGCTATCAAATTCAATCACTTGATGGATTGGTTAATGTTGATGGGACGGGATGGGATCCACTAAAACAATAAATAATTATATAAATAAGAGTTTTTATTTATCAGATAGGTCCTGAAACGTGTCGTTTAGTTTTGGATTTCGATTAGATCCCCCCACACCGGTTTCCCGCATCTCTATTGCTTTTTGTCGGATGCTTGTGACCAAAGAATCTGTCATCAACTCCCCATTTTACCCCTCTCATTCTTGACTTTTGGGATCCAAAGTTTTCACCGCCAGACTTGTTATTAAAAATTAAATATTTTATTAATTAATAAAATTAATTAATTTTTATTTAAAATATTTTAAATCAAAATTTAAATTCTTTAATTTTATTTAATTTTTATCCGATTTTATGATGTTTAGTACTGGTTGAATTTTTTAAACATTAAATTTTTTATTTTACTCGTTTAATTTCTAGCCATATTTTTATTTAATTTTTTCAAGAAACAATTTACGTTCAGATTTTCTTAATTTGTAAATAGTAGATTTTAAAATGTATATGAAAATTATTAATTAAATACTTATGATAATTTAAATTAAACAATGAGTCAATAGTTATTGTTTGTTATTTATTTATGATTTGATGTAAAATACCGTTTCTTTTCTTTAGTATTATAAATTTTGATGTGTTCAATAAAACCAAAATGTAACACATGTTGTTTAACCAACTTGTATTATTACACTCTATTAGTTTTTAATTAGTATAAATTAAAAATTAAAAATATGCAATGATTTATTAGTTATTTATAATTTTTTTTTGATAAATTGTTATTTATAAATTTTAATTAAACAATATACTCAACTCAAATAATTATTAATTCTTATTTGTTTCTAACCTTATAATATAATGGACTATAACCTTTCTTTCTATAAATTTTGATGTGTTCCATAAAACAAAAATGCAACTCATGTCATTGTACCAACTTGTATTATTGCGAAGAGGCAGAGGATCCAGTAGAACCAAAAAAATACTGAATTGGGTTTTAATAATTTTATATACTAATTTTTTAAAGATTGGATCGGAAGTTAAATTGATATAGCTGATTCTATCAACTGATTTAACCAGTAGATTGCATTAGCTGTTTGTTAGAGATGTTTGGTAAAATTAACTATTTAGTATTAACTGTTTATTTGTAAAATGACTTATGAGGACATGACTTTAAAAAAAAATAAGGATATCAATATTATATATCTTAGTCTTTCATTAAATATTTTTATAAGAATTTAGATTTTGGAGAAGTCATGTTCGCCTGTACTGTTTCATCATCTATGAAAAATTTATGCAACTCTTTCTATTTTCATTTTCGTTTAAGGTCAATATTTTGTTTCTAACCTATAACTGTATAAAACAATTATAAGAACAAATACTGTTTCTAAAACGTAAGTATCTAAGAACTTCAATTAAAGAGTACAATTAACTTTTGACAGTTAAAATTTTAGCTGATTGATAAAAACACTCCTATATAGAAGCGTTCTCATTTTTGGCTATCTATCTTAAATCAGCCATTGGATTTCCTCTCTTTAAACAGCTTTTGTAGTTGTTAGAAGAGTCAAACAGTTGAAGACAACCAATCAACTAAGAAAATAGATGATTGGTTGTTTACTAAACGAGGCCATTGCCAAGAATTTAAAGTTTAATTTAAAAAATAATTTAATTTATTTATTTTAATATATAAGAAGTTATTAATTATGAAAAATATCAATTAATAAACTGATCAATTTTTAACATCAAAAGTTATTATCGAACAAAAAAGTTAAAAATCAAACCAAAAAATTAGATAATTCAAAATTTTTATAATTAAACTGGCTAAATCGATTTAATTTTTAAATCATTAAAAATTTTATATTGGCTGATTTTATATTTTTGATTAGAAGGACAATGTGGGCAATATATGCAGACTAGACATGGGTTTGCCCTCTTCTCTGTTGGTGGAGTTAAAAATATTCTGAAGCAAAAACAGTCAAAAGAGAATAAGATTCTCTTAATAGCTGCCCTCAAATGAAAGTAATGATGGTATGGAATTGAGTACAGGTCATATGAGGATGATAGTAACTTTGGACTCTCCCAAAAAAATATATTTTTTTAGAAAAGGAAAAGTTTGGTCAATTCCAAAAAAGATAAAACCAAAAGGGAAGTGTGGAATTTACTCTAAGAAAAGAGATGAGGAAAAGTAGGGGCTCAGGTGGCTTGACCTAAGTGATAGCCAACCAATTTGATACCCAAAAAGCAAAGCATCTTATTTTTTTTTTAAGAGGATACTCTCTGGGAATCCAAGAAATGGTATCTCCAAATATTTAAAGTGTTTCATAGTTATCTACTTGCATAAGTTTCTCTCTCCTTAATTCTAATGGAGGAATTCTCAATCCTTTTGTAAAAATATCAATATTTTTAAAAACTGACCCGAAGTTAAACAAATAAAGCAAGAGGTTTAAAATAAGGTTTAATTGTTATTAGATCGTTATAAAATTGGCTGAAGATTGAATAAAATTAAAAAATTTAAAATATGATTAAAAGAGATTGCCTTAATCTATCGAAAAATTTGAAGTTTAACTGAAAAAGAGATTGTTAAATGAACATTAATTAATTTATTTTAGCTTTTAAGAATTTATTAATCTACGAAAATTAACGATTAGTTAATAATTGAATTAGTTTTTAACAACAAGAATTATTAAAGTAAATTGAATTAAAAAGTTAGACGGTTCAAAATTTTTACGATTTAATCGGCCGAATCGGTTGAATTTTTTAATCATTAAAAATATTACGTAATTTACATATTTTAAATAGACTTTTTAAAATCAAATAATAAATTCGATTTATTTATCTATCAATTCAAGGTAGAAAATATTTGCATCTTCACAAATATTTTTTTATATATTTTTTTTCTTATCTCTCATTCCCCTGCAACTTGTAGCAAAAGATCAAAGTGCTCAAAACTTTGAGTTGATAATAAGAAGTTGGTGTGTCTTAATTTTAGTGTATGTTTGGTGAGGTGGTGATATATTAATGATCCATAATGGCTAAGATCCAATGATCATGCACTGTTTCATAGACCAGCAGAAGTGGAAGCACTAGAGGAGTGCTGGTACTAATAACTAAGTTGATGAACTTAAGAGGGCTTGCAGATATTTCCTCATTGAAGCAATTAAGTAAGGTTTTGCATGCCATGGTTGTTGTGATCATTGATTCTTACCAAGAACACTTAAATGGGGAAACTAGTTCTAAACTAGAATCGAATTTGGCCTAATCCAATTAACAAGATACCAATTATAACATTTTTCTTAAATTTTTAGGATGATTTAAGTAATGTAATAACAATTTTAAAGTAGTTTTAGAGGTTAATAGTTCAATATATGTTATATTTTGACAAAACTAAAAATGAAAAACAACTAAGTAACATGTTTAGTTAGAAGATACATGAATATTTATTTTTTAAAAGTCAACTCAATATAAGAGTATTATAAATAAAATATCTAATATAACAGAACAACAACAATAATATAGTAAAATAGTACGCAACCTTATTCATAATTAGTAGAGATACTGTTCCTGAAATCTTAATATGAAAAAAGAAAGAAACTAATAACAAATAAGAAACTTATGCACACAATTCTTTTAATGCTTAAATACTTATCAAAATAATAAAAATTTGGCTCAAGAACACAGTTATAGAGTATTACATGAAATTCCCTTTCCGGAGACATATTATAGAAGTAATTTTGTATTATGTGCGAAAAGTTATAGCCTCTAAAAATTAGGGAACTGATCCTTTGTTTCTGTTAATCAGTTTCTTACCCTGTTTTATTTAACCTTATTCACAAATTTACGTGGGTTTCATACAAATTGGTGAACAAAATTAAACGATAGAGGATTGAAATACTCTAATAGAAACAAGGATCTTGCTCCTAAAATTTAGAGATTTTTTTAAAGCGCGATTTCTTCTTTTCTTATTTAGCTTTGCCCGATCTGCTTGCTCCAAGGACTCGTATGCTAGATATTTCAATTCATTTTTTGAGTTGAATATGTCATTTGATTTGAAATAGGGATTTTTTCAAATAAATTACTTGAAAAATTATTGTGTATGCTTTGTAAAAATATAATTTATGAATTCTTTGTTATTAAAGAAAAATATGATATTTCTCTTATTCCATTGGTAGTATAGTCTAGAAATTTCATTCATCTTTAGCAATATTCGTTGATTCACTAACAGAAATGACATGTTTTGTGAAATGTGGTTCGAACCCTTGAACTTCGACATGATTCAATGAATGGTCCAATTCACTTTCACTTTCAAAGAAAGCTAACAAAACCCAAGTTTTGATTGAATCCAAAGAACAAATGAAGATACCTTATATAAGGGGTATTGCCATTGGAAGAGGACAAAGCACAATCCCTTCATCAACCACACACACCCTCCCATGAGTGTCTTTCACGTGATGACAATGCTCCATTTTCATGGCACTTATTCGTGCCCTTTCCTCACGAGGGTATCTCTTCTTGTCCTTATTATTCTTTAGTCTTTGGAGATGCCAAAGTCTTCACTGTTTTTTGCCTGTTTTCTGAGGGTTGTTACTGTCATTCTGAAGAGGGTCTTTGTCTACTTTCAGGAGTCGTTGAGTGGCACTGTTGTTTGTTCATGCTCGGCCCTTAGCAAGATTTCCACTTACTGGACCCATCTTTATTCCTCCCATGCATTATCATGTCCTATTCCTCTTTTTTCTCACCGTCAAATTTTCAAGTCCTTTTCGAGGATGGACTTCTTGATCATTCCAAAACAACTGAATGACTTGCACAACTCACAAAAACTTTTTTAAAAAAAAGCCCCACATTGGGCTAAGGGAGAGGATTGTGTGAAGGTTGTGGATTCGAGCCTTGAGAGGAGCAGCTTTTATTTAAGGTGATGTAATCCTTTTAATAGTGGCCCATCTTTCAGGAGCAGGTACCTCTGATACTATCTAGAATCAGACCCGAATTTACCTATTTATGAGTTTAAGTGAGTGGCTCATAGGTCCCAGGATAGTCGGGCGAAGCCCGAAACCCGAGTTATAAAAAAAAAAACTAAAAAAAAGGGATTTTGAGTTATTCTCAACATTGCTACCTGAAATGTCTTGTGTTTTGGAACCATTTCAGTAACAATAATTCGATAAAAATTTTAATGTGAAATTTGGAGAAATCTAGTAGTATATAACCTTACTCTTAATAAGTAGAGAAGTTATTTTCGAATGACTCATGTTTCATTATCGTTAGTTAATATGCAAAAATATTAAAATACAAATTTAAATTAGTGAGATAACAAATCAAGAAATATCTTGTTAAATCATGATTGTAAGGATACTTTGGTTTTATTAGTTTTTGATTGGGAGTTTAGTTTTTATTTTAAAAATTCTATTTGATTACTAATATTAATCTAGGTATATTTTTTTATCATCAATAATAATAAATTGTAAATTATAAATTAAAGATAAACTAATAATAATAAATTATTTTAATTTTATATAGCATTTATTAAGTAAATATTAATAATAAATTGAAAATATTTTATTAAAATGAATAGTAAGAAATTTGTATATTTTTAACTAAATTAATTGCTAAATTGAATTTTAGAAAAAAATTATTTTAAAAATGTTTTTATTTAATAAATAACTTTTTTGGAAATTTGAACTTTATGTATCTCAAACATTTTAAATTTAAAACATATTAATTAAATAAAAAATTTAGAAAATTTTTATTTTTGAATTAATTTTATTTTAAATTAATTATGAAATATGGACTAAAATAAATAAAAATAATTAAGTTATATTACTCATAATCTTATAAAATTTTCATAACTTATGAAATTAGGAAAAATAAAAACTAACAAACTCATTCAAATAATTTAAATTTAAAAAAGATATAAAAATTAAAAATAGAAGTAGCATTTCAAAAAAATAAAATAAAATAAAATAGAAGTAGCACTAAATAGGCCTTCAATCCTAAGTAAGTGTCTCTTTTGTCCGTCCATTCCATCTAAGTCATATTGCATTTGGCTTCTATAGACAAAAGCGGCTATAAATTGAAATTCATATTTTAAACTAATAGTTTTGAAAATTAATTTACAATTTAAAAATATTTAGTATAAATTTATGAAAAATAATTTAATATACTTGACAAAATTTTATCCCATCACTAAAATTTGTTCACTTCAAAATTTCTCAAATATAAATTTTTAAAAACCGGATTGAAATTTAAGTCGATAAGATAATAGATTTAAGATTTAAAAGATTCAGCTAGTATTAAATCGTTATAAAATCGTTTTAAAATTGAATAAAATTAAAGAATTGAAAATATAATTAAAAAAGATTACGCTTAACCATCGAAGAATTTGAAACTTAATTGAAAAAAGAGATTGTTACATAAAAATTAATTGATTTATTTTAATTTATAAGAACTTATTAATTTATGAAATTAACTGACAAAATAATAAATTTTTAATTTTTAACAAAAATAATTATTAAAGTAAATCGAATCAAAAATTAAATTTAAAATTTTAACGAATGAATAAGTTGTACGGGATATACTTTTTAATCACCATAAAATTTATTGAACGGTCCTCCCAATCTTAGCCTTAATGTTGCAAAATTGCTACAATAATCTTTACCTAGAATTACAGTCACTTCCAAGATGGGACTAAAATCAACATGTTACCTGTCAATTCCCAATCCGAATTATAGCATCTACAATGAAGAGACAAGATAGGCAAGGGATAGGCAAGGTCCTGGTCCTGGTCCTCACGATTACTTTACAACTAGATTCAATGGCAATGCAATGAAAATCACCGTAAAACATATATATCTAAATTGAGTACTATCCGCTCAATGATTGAAAATAATTCTACTTTGGTTCTTTATTTCAATATCTCGTGGCATGAATTATATATATTTGTGCATCATTAAATGTTTAGATGAAATATGAGGTCTTCCAAATTCTCAAAGTACTAATGCAAATATGAGGGAATTGTAAATGTACACCTTAAAATGCATTAACAGTAGTGTAATAATGGCAAAATTTGTCTAGTCTGTGTTATACATAGATGCATTGATCAACAATCACAAAGTCAAGATCTACATTTTATTTAGAGCATTAACAATATAATAAGATTGGCATACCTCCAATGCTTGGTATAGAGTTTTGGTGCATTCTTTCTATCTTGGGCACCAAAACTTATCAAAATCAACAACACCTTGTATAAAGGAGGAAGCTAATAGTAAAAATCCCAATATTCTGTTTTCACACCCACACATCATATGCCCATAATCTCACTATATGTTATATCTTATAACATGTTCTACTTTAGAGGGTAGACAAGAATAATTGTGTTATTTCAAAGATATTATGAACTATAGTTTAATAAGCCAGCATGCAGTTATTAGAGTACTATCATGTGGCTCAAATACAATTAGTAAATTATTAACCATCCCATATGGTTATTAAACATACATTAGGCAATTCGATTAATGGTCATGCATATGGAATTAATGTTGAGATTATATTAGTCTACATATTTTTAACATTCTCCCATTTGGACAATATAATCAAACCACCATACCAATCTCTTTATATATATTCAATACCACAATAACCATTAAAACAACATGTATGCAGTAAAACAACTGAGACTTTGCATTTGTCTCCATTTGTACCTGTCATTTTGTCAAACTACATATACACATCAACAAATATATGTCAATATTAATAAGTGACTGCAAACAATATTATGCATGTTTCATATATAAAAGTCATAAGCAATACGTATAAAGAACTAACATGTTCAATACAAAATAGCAAACTCCCATTAATCTTATCAAGCTAGGCTTCTAACAATCTCATGCAGGGGACGTGTTATGCAAACACACATCTATGTAAGCCTTTTGTAAGTGGATCTGCTAACCTGCTAGTTGTAGGCGTATACTCAACATTAACGAGGGATTCAGCGACTTTCTCTTTAACAAAATAGTACTTTATATCAATATGCTTTGCGCAAGAAGTGCTTCTAGAGTTCTTAGAAAAAGCTTTAGTTGTGGAGTTATCATAATACAATTTCAGCAGACTCGAAATAGAGTCTACAATACCCAATGCTGAAATAAAATTTCGCAGCCATATTGCTTGACAAGCTGTCTCATAGCACGCTATATACTCTGCCTCCATTGTAGAGGCCGTTGTGAGTGTCTGTTTCACACTTTTCTACGATACAGCTCCTTCAACCATCATATAGATGTAGCATGAAGTGGACTTTTTATCATCCATGCATCTTACATAATCGGTGTCACTGAACCCAACTACATCAAGAGTGTTAATTCAGCTTGCCGATAAGTCAACATATGATCTTTGCTACCCTAAAGATACCTCATGACTTTCTTAGTCGCTTTCCAATGGCTAAGACCAGGATCACTTAAGTATCTTCCCAACACGCCTACAACAAAAGCAATATCAGGGCGTGTCCATACTTGAGCATACATCAAACCACCTATAAGGGACGCATAAGGAACGACTTTCATTTCATCTATCTCTTTATCATTTTGTGGACATTGGGCCTTTGAGAATTTGTCACCCTTCACTATTGATGCCTTTTTAAGGGAACAGGAATGCATATTGAATCTTTTTAAGATCCGATCAATTTAAGTCTTTTGAGACAATCGAAGAATCACATTGGCTCCAAATTGAAGAATCTGAATTTCAAGTATATAAGAGGCTTCACCAAGATCCTTCATATCAAAAGGGCTAAATAACAGTTTTTTTGGTCTCAAATAATAGACTAGTATCATTAGAAGTAAGTGGAATGTCATCAACATACAGTACCAAAAAAATGAGACTGCTCCACTGAACTTCATTTATATACATTGATCGACTATAATCTTCTTGAAGCTATTTGCAGTGACAACCATATCAAACTTGAGATACCACTGTCTTGATACTTGTTTTAACCCATAGATAGACTTCTTGAGCTTGCAAACCATGTGTTCTTTACCTGTTATCTCGAAACCAATTGGTTGGGTCATATAAACATCTTCACACCGATCTCCATTCAAGAAGGTGGTCCTCACATCCATTTGATTAAGTTCCTAGTCAAAATGAGCAACTATAGCCATGATAATTAGCAGTGAATCTTTAGTAGAAACTGGTGAGAAAGTTTCTTTGAAATCAATCCCTTATCTCTGGCTATAGCCTTTAACTACAAGTCTAGCCTTTACACCTTTCTACTTGTCCATTTGAGTCATGTTTGATTTTGTAAACCCACTTGCACCCATTAGTTTGCAACCTTTCGGTAGTTCAACCAACGCCCAAACTCTATTTTGTGATATGGAACTCAACTCATCTTCCATTGCATTCATCCATAACACAAATTGAGGACCGTTCATGGTTTCTTGAAAACTGACTGGTTCAGTATTATCTCCCACATTGAACTTTTGTTCCTGGAAATAGATAATCTAATCATCAGGAATGAAAAGTCAACGTGTTCTTTGTGATCTCCTGACAACAACTTCATCATCCCCAATATTAATGACCGCATCCTGTGGTTGATTCTGAGGTTTATCATGAGATTCTACTAGAATATGTTCAATCACAAGGTCATCAGTAGGAGCGGAAGCGACGAGTACAGGGATTAGAATATGTTCTTCCCTGAATATAATTTCTCTTGACCCTTGACTTAAACCACATTCATCTTCAAAATAGACAGCTCTGTCTGATTCTATAATTGTGGTCGTGTGAGATGGGCAAAAAAATCTATAACCCTTTGATCCGAACTTGTAGCCTTCAAAATGGCCACTAATAATTTTCAAATCAAGCTTCCTAGATTGCAGATTAGAGGGCCTCACTTCTGCTTTGTATCCCCAAACATGAAAATGGCGCAAGCTTGGTTTCTTACTTGACTATAACTCATATGGAGTTTTGAGACTGACTTGCTAGGTACTTGATTTAAGATATAAGCAGCTGTCTTCAATGCCTCATCCTCAAAAATTCAGGCAAACTAGAATGAATCAACATACATCGTAACATATCAAGAAGTGTGCGGTTTCTTCTTTCAGCAATTCCATTTTGCTGAGGTGTTCTCGACATTGTATATTTTGCTTAAATTCCACATTCCTGCAAGTCTAGCAAAAGACCCATGATTTCTTCCACACTTATCATAACGCCTACAATACTCTCCACCTCTGTCAGAATTAACCACTTTGATTTTCTTCCCCTTTTGAAGCTCAACATTTGTCGTGAAGATTTTAAACGCCTCCGAAGATTCAATTTTTTCTCGAATGAGCTTCACTTGACCGTACCGGTAAAAATCATCAATAAAAGTGATGAAGTATTTATAACCACCTATAGGAGGTGGAAAAAATGGTCCACATATATCAATACGAATCAACTCCAACAATTCTGAGCAACTGTCTGTTTTGCTTTTTCTAACCTTACAATCAACACAGGTAGTGAAATCTGAAAAGTCAAGATCCTGAAGTACACCATCTTTTACCAACCTCTCCATTCTGTCTCTAGAAATATGACCTAAACATTTGTGCCATAACATAGAAGATCTCAAATCCAACCTCATACGTTTGGAACCAACAACAGTATTAAGAGAAGAGGAAGAAGCAACAGTAACACAATTATTCAACTCAAGTTTGTATAAACTTTCATATAAAATTCCATTTCCCACCAAAAGAGAGTCACGATACAAAGTCAACTTTTCAGTTCCAAAAAGAAGACTATAACCTAGTCTATCCAAAATAGATACAGAAATCAAATTTCTCCTAATAGAGGGTAAATAAGCGACATTATATAACATCAAAAGATGCCCTGTATTTAACTGTAGTTCAACTGTCCCAAAAAATTCAACTTTGACTTTGGTATCATCTCCTATGTATACATGCTGCTCAGATCTAGTCGGCCTTCTTCGACTTGCCAATTTCTACAAGGAATTCGTAACATGAATTGTTACTCCAGTATCTAACTACCAAGTATTTAAGGGTACGTCAATAACAATTGACTCTAAACAAACCATCACAAGACAATTACCTTTCTTCTCTAAATGAGTTTTGAGTTTTCGACAATCAGCTTTCTTGTGCCCAAAACTCTTACAAAAGTTGCACTTCCCTTTAAAAAACTTGTTCTTTTGACTAACAGAAGATGTATCTACCTGTCCACTTCCTTTAGCACCGACAACTTTCTTCTTGACAAGCTTCTGATCACCTGAGCTATTAGGAGTGCACTTTCTCTTTTGATAATTGCTATGGTTCGTCATCATAGAGATGCTTCTTGCCCTTCCCTTTTTCATATCATCCTCTCCCTTGGCAAGAATAGTAGTCATCTCCTCAACAGTCCATTGCTCTTTCTGAGCATTATAACTCGATCTAATTGAATCAAATTTAGAGGGAAGAATCCCCATCACAAACCATACCATGTAGTCCTCACCAAGGTCCATATCCATAGCCTTAAGCTTATGGTAGCAACCCATG
>JAOSBP010000205.1:32354778-32374201 GCA_027563825.1 Erythroxylum mucronatum
TTAAATGATGAGACATGATTGAATATGAAGAATCAAATGAATTGAGGTGAGGGATCTATGAATACCATTTGAATTTTGAATTGCTTTGAATGGCATTAAAAAAAAATACCGATTTGGATTGGCTTAAACCAAGTCGTCTTCTCGGAAGATGTAACTTATCTTTACAGTTTTCCAACGTTTTTCTAAAGTATGCGTTTTCGGATGTCGGAATTAAAAGTTTTGACCTTAAGCATTTTGATTTCGTTGGTTTTCGCCCACGTTTGTATTTTGAGAAATTCTGTTCGCATGCTTTTGAAACTCTGAAAGTTGGGCTCTGAAAACGGGATCCAACAGATATCGACAGGTACAAAAATGCTTATGCGGAAAAAAGTTGGGAGGGGTATGAAGGGAAATTTGTTCGCCGCATATGAGCAGCGATGCTTCGGACATAATGGAATATTGGTGGGTCGCTCCTTATAAGAATCTATCTTTTCCATTCTGGTTGGCTTTTTTTAAATATTTCAAAATATATATAAAACACCTCTTTGCCTGGTTATTTCTTGCAGACCATGAGTTGCACAGTCTATGGCCGGGCTCTAAGTCTGACAAGCTAAAGGTGGGTCGACCCGACTTAATTTATTAATTTTAAAAGAAAATTAAAAAACAACATCGTTTTGTTGCTCTAAGCCAAGCTTCGGGCCTGAAAAGCCTAGGCCAAAGCTCGGCCCAGGTCAGATTGCCATCCTCAAACTTAGTTCCACTCTTGATAATGATAAAATAACATAACTGATTTAGTCAATTCAATTATAAAAATTTTAAACTATCTAATTTTTCAGTTCAGTTTTTAATTTTTAATTTAAATTTATTTTGATATATCTTATTGTTAAAAATTGACTAATTTATTAAATAAGTGAGTGATTTTATAAAATTAATCAATTTTTATAAAACAAAATTAATTAAATAATTCTTATTTAACAGTATCTTATTTTAATTAAACTTCAAATTCTTCAAAGGATAAAAGCAATCCCTTTCAACCAAATTTTAAAATTTTTATTTTATTTAATCTTTAATCGGTTTTATGACGATCTATTATTGGTTAAACTTTTTAAACTTTAAATCTCTTATCTTATTGGTTTAATTTTTAATTTGATTTTTAAAACATTAATTTTAACACAACCTTTTCACTATAATCTCAACTTTGTAGTCATAAAAGCCTTTACCAAAGAAAAAACCCAAATAGACTACAAAATAAATGTCTCAAATAACCAGAAGATTTGCACTTATTTGAATATATTTTTAATTATTTAAAACTATATTTATAAATAATTTATTTAAAATATATAATTAGTATAAGTAATTCATAATACAAAATTTATTCAATATATATTCAAAAGATAAAATTGTAATTTTTTATTAAAATTTTTCTGTAATTTCAGTTGTTACTCAATATTAGAGAAAATTATATATAAGAATTTACTCATCAAGTCATGGATTGGGCTCTAAATATATGTTTATATTACAACATAGCCTATCCTAGCTTGTTCAAGTTTTGATGAATCCTTTATGCTTTAATGTTAAAGCAAACACCATGTAAGCATAGTCTCTCTAAGATACTATGTACTTAGACTTATTATACTGGATGGATAGGGATGACAAATTAAATACTAATTTTTTTGGATTTTATGATTATTGTGAAATTTTCAAAAAAATTTAATTTAGTGTTTAATTTTTTTAAATTCTTATAAATCACGTGAAAAAGTTATTTTGTGCCAGTTCATTTTGTCACGTATTTATATGGATCTTATATAAATATGTAGATAAGATTAACTCACACAGAATTCAAACCGGTTAACACGAAGAGAGAATCTTGCTCAACAAACCAAAATTACATTGAAACAGGTGGAATTGGTATACAAATAATGTCTGACGAAGAAAGAAGAATAAAAAGGTACAGATGTAAAAGGAAAATGGCAGTCAAATACATGATATGAGCAAGAAGAAAATGGAGGCCAAAGTGTTGAAAATTTGGCAGATGGAAAAGAAGAAACAGTCAATCTCAAGACAAGACTAAAGCTTTTTGCAAGTGCACATGAATTCACGTGAACTCCTCAGTTCCTTTTCAACAAAATTCTTCCAAATCCTAATCCTGATGTACACTTCTGATACTGTTGACAAACTCATTCTTTTCCACACCATCCACTCAATTCCAGTGTCAACTTTCCTTCCTCAGATCCTCCACCACAAACTCAACCGAATTTCTATGAATACCAGGTCCATGATTTAGTAACAAAGACCCAAAGGTTGTAGTTGTGGAGTGAAACTGTCAATGGTAACGAAGGTCGTTGGTTGTCATAAAGTTGATGGAGTTCTTTGTGGTAATGAATTGCAGTATCTGTCTCATCTCATGACCAATAAATGGTCAGATGAAGGTCTGGAGTCAGAAACTACACAGATCACTAAATTAGATGCCTTCCTTGTCTTTTTCCATGGCTGATATGAATTCCCACAAATGACATCTGTTTTAAGTAAGAAGTGGTTATATATACGTTAAAGACAAAACATACCTGAGGTTGATTAGTCTCTTAAATGCACAAATTATCAGGAAATAAGAGGTTTCCTGAGAAAGTTTTAAGACCAAAACAACAGCTCTGTATCTTCAAAACGTCATATTTTGCGCAGAACAGAATTATCATGATAGAGAATCTTTCCTAAAGCAACAATAACAATAATTCAGTAAAAATTTTGCTGACATGCATAATTTGAAAAAGTCTTATAATACACAACTTTACCTTTAACTAATAAAAAGATTGTTTTAACAAAATGTTGATTTTATTAAAAAACAGATATTAGAAATAAAAAATAAAGAATAAAACTAAAAACTAAAAACTAAAAATTATAACAAAAAATAGAACCAACCTTGACCTATCCTACACTTTAAACACTCCTATTGAACAAACTATGAAGGGCTTTATGACATTTTAATACAGCAACTATCTCCACCTCTTCAATCACACACTAAATCATCTAAAGCTTCATACTGGCATAACAAAATCCAAATCGACAAAATGAAAATACAAGAGGAACTGGAAGTCTCACTCAAATTTTTACCAAGATTGGCACTTGATGTTGTATATTAAAAGCAAGCAGGTCACTTTCGACTGATGCTCAAAAAGAAGATGGTACAAGTACATTTTGTGAAAGCAAATACCATCTTGCAATAACCGGTCATGAATGCTTGATCATGCTTTAGAGATTGGAGACACATTAATATCAATTACAGGCAGAAGGGCATGAATGCTTGATCAAATATCATCTTTCGCCTAATCTTTGGATCCAGCAGATTGTTCTTCAGATATAAATCAAACAAGTATAATAAGAAAGCAATAAAGAATTTTAAAAAGGTCACACTTTCAGCTCCTGAAGCCTGGTCAATGCAATAAAACTCTAGCCACATCTGTGGAATTCCACGTATATTCATTTGGTACAACAAGCTCAGGAACCTAAGCCCACTCTCTAATGTGAAAATCATATTCCTAAAATTTCTGTCAATTCAATCCAAAACAGGTGAAGATACGAGTTTTGGTGTTTACACGTAAAGTGAGGTGCTTGTGCTCTAGTTCTAGACCATAACAGAAGCAATCTATATGCATGGAATGGAATGTTCAGCAATATTACAAAAAGATCAAATTAACGAGTAGTTTAATTTTAGTATAGAAAAGCTTTAAGCTTCAATCTTTAAAAATGAGGAAATATCCATCTATGCTTAGGCAAATATATAACAAGAGAATATCACCACACCATTGAGGAGAAATAAAAGAGTATACATTCATTAGAAAATGTAACTTTGCTTGTCTGTTCATCAATCGGTTCACTGCATATGTCTGTACAGCACCAAACTGCTTAGCTAGGATTGCTATGAATATGAACTGTGCACTTGGCATTCGGTTTTTACAAAGTAGCAGCTCAGTGGGCTTCAGATACTTTCAATCCTATTAATTATGGATGTCATTGCCTTCAGATCCCTCTTCATCAAAATTGGATCCAGAATTGAAGTCTAGATTTGGATTGTCGGCCCCATTATTCTCCATCACTTGATCACTTGGTCTCAGAAAATGTTTCAAGTCTTCCAAAATATAAGGCTCTACAAGATTCCAAAAGCTTGCAGAATTGCTTCCTAGAAAACCTATCCAAAACACTCTCCCCTTTTTTCTCACCCTGAAATCCAGAGATCTTGCCTGTAACGTTTTGACAACACTCTCAAGCCCTTCCTTGTGTCCCTTCAGGGTTAACAAAATGTCTCCAGACGATGTTCTGTGACCTCCATACATATACCAGTAAGCAAGAACTCGATTTGACAACCACCTATGGATTAGCTTTGGAACTGTAGGACGCCCATTTGGCCAAAACTGGTTGGCATAGAAACCAAATAAAGTGTGCATGATGGTGTAAAATCTGTAAGGTATCTTATCACTATCATCACTAGGCTTACATGAAGGATGTATCCACTCATAGTAGAGGTCATGTAAATGCCTCTTTAAAACAGATTGTGCACCAGAATTTTCACTGAACTCAAAGTGAAGCATATGCTTCTTTCTCCGGTCATCTGATTCAATTTCTAAACCACCTAACAGTAAACCCACTAAAATTTCTCTTTGTTCTTTGCTTAGCTTGGGCCTAATTGGCTTCTTAATCTCTTCACTGCTTGATTTCAAAACATAGTCAAGCTTTTCCATCAATGAAGACTCAATATCATATTTCTTCTGGAGCATCAGATGATAAATCTTTACTGCCTTCACATATTGTCCTGAAGAAAGGTATCCGCTTAAAATGATATTACATGATCTGGTGTTAACACCAACTGCTTCACCACTACACATATGGTTGAAGATCTCCTCTGCTTTCTCAAGATTACCAATTTTAACAAATGAATCCAAATAAATATTATAGATAGTTCGATTAGGCTGACATTTCTCAAGGCATTCAGTGAAAATTGACTGCAGCTTATCATGCAAGTTTAGGTTGAGGTACATGCTCATTAGATCAATATAAGATGGCATTAGGGGCTTCAGATTTTTCTCAACCAACTCCTGCATGAGAGATTCAGCAAGTTCCACTTCTTGAGCTTCACATAACACCTCTATTATCTTATGATAAGCTGCAACACTAGCTGACCCTAAACGCGCTTGCATCTCCCTAAAAATATCCAAAGATCTCATAGGTTCTCCTACCTTTGCGTATACTTCCATCCTATAAACAAATGCTTGTGAAGGGGGACGGTCATCAAGTTGGAGGAGTCTGAGCCAAGTCTTTTGTGATTCCTCCACATCACCCTCCTTCGAGCAAGCTCTCAAGATGGAGACAAGCACTTCACTGCTGTCTCCTATTCCATGTCGCTTCATTTCTTCCCTTAACATTCCAATCCTTGCTTTATCTACAATGTCCTGATAGCTATGCAACCAAATTAGGCCACCGTAAATATCTTTCTGTACCTCGAGTCCAGTTGTAACCAAATTATGATAGATAAACTCTGCCTGTTTAAGATAATATTTTGAAGTGCCTCCAGGTTTGCTTACAAGCGCCCTGAAGAGAGCATTATGCAAACTGAGTCGAGGCCGGTAACCTCCCAACTGAATCATTCGGTTATAGATGGAACATGCTTCCTCTCTACAACCTTCAACTGGTGCACTAAGATATGCCACAATCAAAATATGGAATGTGGATTCACTAGGCACACGTCCTTGATTAATGATATCATCATATACCTCTCGGCATTTTGCAAACTTTCGCTCCTTACCCATGTAGTCCGCCAGCTTCGTTGCCAGAGCAAAATCAAACCTATACCAATGTTGCTGCATCATCCATCTGTACACCTAGCACAAATACAAAACATCAGTCAACAGAGTAAATTGCAGTCGACCCTGTTATAGATATTAATCACAAAACTCCACCAAAAACGAAGATATTGAAAGATTCTAATTTTGCCCCAATGGAACCGCACACGCTTCAAAATACACATTTCCCATTATAAGTACTCAACTTTCACACTAATACGGACAGAAACTACCATTAACACTGGGCAAAGAAGTGAACTTTCAAGCGAAGTAGAAAAGGATACCCTAAACGCAGCTTCATTTTCGCGAATGCGCATGCAGTGAACGATAACATAAGTAGCATCATCTTGTCGTATCCATTTCCTCTGTGCATTAAGTATCCTCACCAAAGTCCCTGCTTTATGCGCAGGAAGCTCCTTACACAGCCAAGCCAATCTCGACCTCCTCCACTGCTCCGGCAACTTCTCCAATTCTATCACCTCCAATTCTGGCAAGTTCAGATTCTTCAAATCGCCACTTAAACCAGAACCCACAATTCCCTGACCACTCTCAAACTTAAAAGCCTCATTTTCACTATCATCACAGCCGTTGGCAGACTCGAACTCCTCAGACGCAACCTGTTCGACGAAAGTACTGTGAGAATATAAACCCCTTAACAGGCCAAATCTCCAATGGGTACTGGTAGAATTGCGGAAAGAGTTGCGGAACGAGCGAAGAATGAGACTGTGATGGGTGCAGAGGAGAGAGATTGGAGAGGAGAGAGAAGTCCTCCATGGGAAGCTGAAGCTTGCTTGAGCGTGAGTAGTTGGTAAAGGGTTCCTGTGCTTATAGACAGAGATAAGAGTGGAGGTAGAGAGCTCTTCGGCTCTGAGCAGAAGCATTGCCTTGTTGGGTTTCTTCTGGTCATTAATGGCGGACAATTAACTTCAGATAAAGAAAACATTCCATAATGGGCTTTTTCTCATTCGCTTTTGGAAGTGGGCTGGAGCAATAATGGGTCTTGCGCGGACTTGACCCGTTAATAATTGAAAAAATTAAAAAAAAAGCTTTTTATGACTACTTTTATTCTTAAATCTCATCCAAAATAACCAAAACTTAAAGGCTAAAATTATATTTTAAACTTCAACCTTTATATCAAAATATATAATAGACCCTTAGGTTTTGAAGTATTCAAATTAAGCTCTAAGATTGTCAAAATATTCAAAAAAAACCCTACATATATGGAAAAATTAAGAGGGTTAACTTCTATTTAGTTAAATGTCATATCAATATTAATATAATATTATTTTTTATTTTTAAATAAAAAGTGGTTTCATTGTCATATAACGAGTGAGATCACTATGTAAAATGTATCACGGTAACTTTTACTGCCAATAAAATTCACTTTCTAATTAATCTAAAAAAATTAACTATGTGACAACGGGAGTCGTTTTTTATTTAAAAAATATAAAATAGTTACATTTAACTAACAGAGAGTTAATTTCGTTAAAAGTTATGTCCGTTTAAAGTTTATTCTGAAAGTGTTGAAACTATTAAGGTTCAATTTTAATATTTCAAACTGTTAGGGTTCAAATTATATTTTATAATAAATATTGAGATTTAAAAAGTACTTTTGGACAAGCTTAAAAAGAACTCTTCTTTAAGAAAAAGGGTAGTTTCAAGCAATGTTCTGAATACCGTACCGGACTTGGTACCGGATTGAGCTCTGGAACGGAATTGTACCGATACCGGTCGGTACCGATACCGTTTCGGGATATTATAAAATAGTCCCTAAACTTTTTAAAAATTGCAAAATAGTCCATATTGATACATTATTTTAAAAACTTTGAAAAAAATGGGGAGGGAAATTTTGAAAATTTTGCAAAAAAGTCCCCTAATTTTTTAAAATTTCCGGTATTTGACCGGTATTTTGAATACCGGCCGGTACGGACGAAATTGGCCGGTACCGACCGGTATTTGACCCCGGTACACCTTACCCCCGTACCGGTACCGGAACACGGCCGGTACGGGCCGGTACGGTACGGAATTTAAAACATTGGTTCCAAGAGTTCCAAATAAGATAAAATATTAAAGATACTTTGAACTTATATATAAAGATGGGAGGGATAGTTAGGTTGGACCATTGACACATATGTCATTGCCTTTGGTCATGGGTTTACATTGAAGCCACATGTTATGCACCGTGACAAAGGAGTTAGGTCACTTCCCTACCTATAAGGGGATATACTTGTTGGCCCATCAATAATTGGTGTACTATTCTATACCCATCATCCATGTTATGATCACCTCTCCTAAGCTTATCCATCTTATTATTACAAGTGATTCTGATTTGGAAACATCTTGGTGCTCAATATTTTTTATGTTAGGTAAAAAAAAATACATAAAAAATATAAATCTCCTATATAATTTAAGTAAAGTTTTAAAAATCTTGTCTTTAAAATTCTAAAAAAATTAGTTTTCAATTTTTTAGAAAAATATCTTTTTTTTTACTTCAATGAACAATAAAGATGAAATACATGCAATATAGACATTAAATGTACACTAATTAAATGTTATTTATGCAACGATTTCAACTCTAAAACTCAAATCAAATTAATTAAATCAACTCAAAATAATAATTTATTATAGTTATTTTAAAATATTAATTTAAATCAAATTTAATTGATCTTAGTCAACTTTAATGGTCAGGCTATGTTTGGTTAGATGTAAAGTTTTTAATGGAATGAAATGGAATGACTTGCAATAAAATGAAACGTAAATAGATATAATATTAGAAAATTGTTGTTTGAGAGAGACGAAAGGGTTCATAATGTAATATAACGAAATGTTGTTTCGATGAAAGGTTTATAATGTAATATAATGTAAAGTTGTTTATCATTTTATATTTCATCTTAAACCTCTCAAATCAGAGGTTTTTTTACTTGTACTGCTTATGATGAAATTAGATGTAATATAAAGCCCTCCTCTTTTATCCTATTCCATTATAAAATCTCATCTCAAATGATGAAATAATATTACATTTCATTCCATTATATTATAAAACCCTCAACAAACATAACCTTAAGTTAGATTATTATATTAATAACATTTAATTAGTTAATATAGTGGTCATATTATTTATGTTTCGTTATTATTTTTTAACTAAAGTTTAAGGGAATAAGTTATTTTTAAAAAATATTTTTAGATAATTTTAAAATTAAAAAATAAATATTTTTAAACTATAAAATAGATATCTATATCTTCTATCCTTTTGATGTCCTAAAAGGTTTTTCACTCCCATTTTGAAAATTTTAATGCAATTGGTTACAGTTCATTACGTTCAAATCCTCTATTCTAATTAATTTGTTTGTTTTTACCTCAATACAACGTCGTTTATTTTAGGACGGGATTGTCTATATAATATTATAGTGTCTTATTTTATCTTATGAATTTCAGTCATTTATTTATACAGATCCCGCATTCATTTATGCAGAATCTATGCAAGACTTACATAAATAAATGACTGAGATTTATAAGACAAAATAAAATACTATAATACTGAACAGAGATTCAAGAGGATTTTCGATTTCATGTCTCGTTGACCTTCCTCTCATGAGCGGGATTTGCTTGCAACCAAGAATCATTTGTTATCGTACTTCAGGGCCAATGGTGGGCTAAGCAAGTGAAAGCTTCGAGTATGAAACTGGGACGTAGGGCTCTTGCTGTTCCGGTGCAGGTCTGCTGGCAGCCTCCGGCGTCGGGATGGACCAAGCTGAATGTGGATGGAGCCGTCGATCCGTTGACTGGGGCTGTTGCTACGGGTGGTATCTTACGCAACTCCAATGGTTCGTGGCTGGCCGGTTTTGCTCACAATCTTGGCATCTGTTCGGTAACTTCGGTTACTAATGCGGCACTATGGGGACTGCTCGATGGATTGTAACTCGCTTGGAGTATGGACATCAACAGGGTCAAGGTTGAGAGTGATAATATGTCGGTGATTCAATGGCTCAACAACCATATTCAGGAGAGTACGGACAATGCACTCATCTGCAGCATTCGGGAGCTGATGTCCCGCAGTTGGCAAGTCACGATTCATCACGTTTTTAGGGAGGGAAACGCTACAGCTGATGCTATGGCTCGAATCAGACCTGAGGTGTCTTTGGGTGTGGTGGTTTTTCAACAGCCCCCGGTAGTTATACTGCAAACTCTCAATAATGATCGCATGGGTGTTAGTCGCACTCGGCACATTAATCTTGTTATTAGCTCTAACTAGTTATAAACTCTTTTTCTAAAAAAAAAAGAATCATTTGCTAATTGTTACTGCTGGTACGTGTGTCAGAAACTGGACAGAGACTGTCCAGAAACTGTGAGACTGTCCCTCCTGACTTGTGAAACCTTATCAAAGGCTCGAAATGCCCATATTTCACTTGTGTCAAGGTTCAGACAAGAATCGGAATGTACGTGCGGATCTTGCAAAACCAGGGGCATTGACGTCATTTCGAATTCTTCCACTAACTTTCAGGAATTGGTGGCAACTCTTGTTACGGTTGGTTAAGAGCAAGCAAATGTTAAAATACAAAATAAAATCTTCCTCTGTTCAACCTTCAACGGTTTCGGATAAAAGCACCCACTTGCATACAGCAAAAGTTGAGCCTTTAGCGTGTGAAGGAGACAGACATTAGATAGAGAAAGCGTGCAGAGCTGTGTTTTTAGAGAGAGAAAGTGGGTGCTGTGAAAAGAAAGGCAAGTTCACGAGCTCTCTCTGTCTCTCTGCAACTCTGTTCTTATTTGATAACACGAATACCCTGTAAAAGATCGAAACTTTGCTAAACCCCATTTGGGTGGGTGAGGTTTTCACGAGCTTAACACACCAGTTTCTGCAAGTCTCTTTCTTTCACCGTCTAATCAAGTGGTCCAACTCTCGCCACGTCATCTGTTATGCCAGCTACCTGCTACCTCGATCTCCCTTGATTATCACCATCGTCAGCGGTGTTTCCTACTCTCTCTGGTTGATAGTGATAATGTCAAAAGATTGACTCTTTCTTTTTCTGAAGCTTTGATTATTCTGGGAAAGAGCTTTTTGAGTTTAGTTTGAGCGAATTGAGATAGAGGGCGGAGTTGTGATGGATCGACCAACAATCACGACGGGTCCGGGTATGGATATTCCAATTATGCACGACAGTGACCGGTACGAGCTGGTGCGAGATATTGGGTCCGGGAATTTCGGGGTGGCAAGGTTGATGAGGGATAAGCAGACCAACGAGCTTGTTGCTGTTAAGTATATCGAGAGAGGTGAGAAGGTAAGTCTCTTGTTATTTATGTACTTTGTCTTTTTCTGAAAGGTTCATTTGATTGGCCTTCTTGAGCTTGATGTACTTTGTCTTTTTCTGAAAGTTTCACTTGATTGGCCTTCTTGAGCTTGCCTTCAGTTTAAAAGATGCTGGTTGTTCCCTTCTAGGTCTGATCTGGTTATTGTTTTCCTAACTTTGTGGTGGCTAAAACAATCGGTTTGTCTTGTTAATGCCAAATTGGGTAAACTATTTGGATTATCCAAGTTTGTATCTGAGAACTAAGTTCTCCAGAATTGTTGGCGTCTGATTCATTGCTTGAAACATGCATGCTACTTCCCTTTGGTAGCACTTCACTTTGGTTTATTGGAGTTTGTCAATGGGAATGATAGTTGTCTGACCTCATGTTCAGCACATCATCATGCACAAAACGAAGACAGTCAACTATGACTGACCTGGTTCTTAGTTTCTTGTGGTATTCCTCTCAGAGAGTGACAAATTACTTGATTCTTATTCGCGTGACAATGGATAAAGTAGTTGATTGTTTATATCACATTTCTGAATCCACCTGTTCTAAAACAACTCCAATTTGATAAGGGGTTAACAATGCCAACCAAACTAAAGCTAGCAGATTTCTTAACAGTTATTGTTGAACTTCAAAGACACGTCTTTCTGTAGTGATAAGCTTTCCATATGGAAGTCCTTGTCAACCAAGTGAAACTATATAGACGTTCACAGAGTCAGAAACAAATGATTCATTCCAATAAATATTATCTAATGATTGAAGGGAACTTTTTGGTTGACCTCCAAGGCCTCTACATGATCCCACTTTTATGTTTTGTTATTACAGATAGATGAAAATGTAAAAAGAGAAATTATTAACCACAGATCATTAAGGCATCCCAACATTGTGAGGTTCAAAGAGGTTTGTCAATTACTTCACCTTTCAATAATTTTCCAAGAAAAGGATGTTCTGGGTTCATTACTTGAGTAAGTTTACTGTAGGTTATATTGACTCCAACACATCTTGCTATTGTGATGGAATATGCATCTGGTGGAGAACTCTTCGAAAGAATATGCAATGCTGGGCGCTTCAGTGAGGATGAGGTTCTTGCCCAATGCATTCATTTTGTTTGATGGCTTCTGTTGATTTACTTATCGAGTTTCTCAATTATTATACAGGCACGCTTTTTCTTCCAACAACTCATATCTGGAGTTAGCTACTGTCATGCAATGGTTAGTAATACGTTTCCTTCCATTGATTGTTAAGTTCTATTTGTACAAAGGATAATAGTTTAAAATTTTCATAATTTCCAATCTATTTCTTCATGAAGCAAGTATGCCATCGTGACTTGAAATTGGAAAATACATTGTTGGATGGCAGCCCAGCACCTCGTTTGAAGATTTGTGACTTTGGTTACTCTAAGGTACTCAGCATCCCCCTTTTTTGGTTGCTAATGTTTAAACACATCGCCATAAATCAATGTCTCAGATGCCTACTTGCTTTTGAATCAATGTTCCAATAGATTTTCCTTGTTAATGATCAGGGATTATTCAAGAACATTATCTTTCTTTTTGTATTTCCATTCTATGAATGGAGAATTCTGCTTTCTTGTCAACGACTTCTTTAATCCTGTATTGACTTTATCTGGTCTAACAGTCATCAGTGCTACATTCACAACCAAAATCTACTGTTGGAACTCCTGCATACATTGCTCCTGAAGTACTACTTAAAAAGGAGTATGATGGAAAGGTTGGTCTTTTTCTTTATCGTACAGAAGAACAAAGTTGGTAGTCTTTCAATTTCTTGATTGTTAGGGCATTTTGTTTTCTAGAATCTCCAAATTCTTGTTTCCAAAGATCTTACTGATGAAGCTACGGAATCAGTATTTTAGAGCATTATTTAGCCAACTTACACTCATATATATTAGTCTATGAATCTACACTCATATTTTCTGTTAATTTTTACTATTCAGATTGCAGATGTATGGTCATGTGGGGTAACTTTATACGTTATGTTGGTGGGAGCATACCCTTTTGAGGATCCTGATGAACCAAAGAATTTCCGCAAGACAATACAAGTAATTCATTGCCACCTTAATTACCATATCACAATGGCAATGCTCATGAAACTGACTAATCCATAATGTTTTGTATTGGCAGCGAATTTTGAACGTCCAGTACTCAATTCCTGACTATGTTCACATATCTCCAGAGTGCCGCCATCTGATCTCAAGAATTTTTGTGGCAGACCCTGCAAAGGTCCGTATATTTTTTCTTGATTCTTTAGATTAGATACTGCTAGGTCTGTACAATGACTAGCTATTTAACTTCCTGAAGATATAAGCGTGGTTTTTTAGTCTAATATTATTAGCTACTTGCTTAATCTCTTCATTGCTGGTTTCCTTTCAAGTCATGTTCATGGCCATTTACTCGATTCGAGAACTTTACCTTTCTTAATCTCTTGGTTTATATGGTATTAGATTAGCTGAGAGGGATGAATTTGCTTGTAGAAGGTTAATAAAGTTGAATACCCTTTTATTTTAACAGAGAATAACCATGCCTGAGATTACGAACCATGAGTGGTTTCTGAAGAATCTGCCTGCTGATCTTATGAATGAAAACAACATGAACCACTTTGAAGAGCCTGACCAACCAATGCAGAGCAGTGAAGAAATAATGCAAATAATTAATGAAGCCACTGTACCTCCAGCAGGAACCAATAGTCTAAACCAATATTTAACTGGCAGCCTAGACATTGAAGACGACATGGATGAGGACCTCGATACTGATCCTGATGATCTTGACATTGACAGTAGTGGAGAGATAGTATATGCAATGTGAATAACCCCTGGAAGAAGACGCTAAAGAGGCAGACACGAAGCTTAGAACCTTGGTAATGAAAGTGGGAACAGTAGATCATGTGTCAAACATTATATCACTGTAATGGAGAAAACTGTGGATTGGAACTTAATTTCAATGTCAACTATAGATTGATTCTGCTTGCATAATTCTCATTTCCGTCAACTCGTATTGTATGCAATCAGCCAAGCTGAGCATGCCTATACGCAAAACACTTTCAGACTTGGTCCTTGCCACTTCTTAAGACATTGTTGTGTGATAAAGTTGTAATCTTTCATCCTTAAAGGCTATGCTGTTAAATCTATCAGAGGAACTGAAACTTGCATTGGCCACAACTCAGAAGTAATTAACTTGTAGATAAAGGCCACGCCTTTGAACGTACTTGGGGCAAGGTAAGTGCTGATTGCTTTAACGTATTAATAATTGATTATTACATTGCTCTCATTAAAATATAAAGTCTGGGTGGTGTAGTTGGTTATCACGCTAGTCTCACACACTAGAGGTCCCCGGTTCGAACCCGGGCTCAGACAATTATCATTTTTTCTACCTATCCTCATCAGTTTCACCATCTAGTAGAGAGGAGGACAAGGAGTGCGAGGGAATTGAGTTGTTTTGGAGATTTTCCTTGTATGTTTTTGTGGCTGTTTGGGTTCTGTTATGGACTGTGATAATAAAAGATTTGAACTTTGGTTATGAAACTACCATCTCAGATAAAAAAAACAAATAAAAGATGTGGAATCCTTTTAATTCTGATGAGGAGGCGGTCAAAGATCCAACCTTTTATTCCATTGAAGTTACAAGTAACATGATCCTCCAAAACCAGAAAAAAAAAGTGGATCATTAATGTACAGCTCGTTTATCAGTAAAGGGTACATTAAACTTAGTATGTAATTATTAAATTGATGGCTAACATGATCATCTCGCAAGCAGGGAACTCCAAAGTCCTGAGTTAAGCTCTATATCATCTGCAATAAACGGTGAAACAAAAGTTGAATTACAGAGGCTAGGTCCAGCAGTAAATGACAATGTCCACATCAAACCATCCAATTTAATTATAGTTAGGAAGGAATGCCCAGTCTAAGCTCTTACATGTGAATACCAATGATTTTGAACGCTACAGACTCATCATAACTAATGGCACATAAGATGTCATAATGTCGGAACCAAAACCGAAAATCCAAACACACTATCTGACTCAAGAATCAACATTGCATAAACATGGTTCAGGAATCAACATCAACACATGAGTATCAACATGCTTTGAGAATGATGCAAATAATAAACATGAGTTAAGGTTAGATACTTACCAACTTGAGGATGAAAGAGAAAAAAGCATCAAGGAAACAAAGGCAGGTACTCTAGCCCTGTCCTTTCAGGAAATCCCATCATTATGTTTAGATTCTGTAAAGCTTGACCAGATGCTCCCTTCACAAGATTATCGATCTGCAAGAAGCTTTTATGAGATTAATTAGGATAATGCAGGGAATAACAGCACATACAGAAGTAAGAAGAAAGTTAAGCACAATGATTGAGGGATGGATTCATACAACTGATATAATTATTGCTCTCCCAGGTATCCTATCAGGAAAGACATTCACATAGCAGTAATTGGAACCTCGAACATCGTGCGTACGAGGAACAATTCCTTTGTCCAATAACTTCACAAATTCTTCATTCTACAAGAAAGTTGAAGAGAATGATCTCCGCATACTTGTTTGAACACAAAGAAAATTTTTAAGATAATGACAATTTACAGTGTATCATGCCTCAATACATACAACAGATTAGTGGTGCAACAACTAGATTTGCTTCCCTTGGAGGCAATACTTCCAAAGCAAATACTTGAATGGTAAACTAAATGTGTGCTGAAACTTGCAGTGAAAAGACGAGTTTGAATATATTTTTTAGATATATACTAAGTCAAGAATGAGCTTCCATTTGAAACAGACAACCCTTGAACAAATATTCAGGTTGAAGAGGTGATTCATTTTCAGGTGACTTAGCAATCATTTGAGAACATATAAATTAATTATAACACATCGATTCTAATCACAGCATCAGATTTATACCTCATAGGAAACTTTCAATTGGTGGTACAAATCCTCAACTGTTACCCCAGAAGCCATTTGCACATATATAGTTGACTGCATGCCACGGCTCTGAAAAGGAACAGAGAATACTGAACACAAATCCTTTTTAAGCAAAAAATAAGGAAACATTCTTTGCTGGCAATACATTAGCATGCAACTGATACCATTGGCATTAAATGTGGGGTGAAACTGACTGTCACTTTTGAGCATGCTGCATCTGAGAGTCCTTGTTCGATTTCTGGCACTATAATTCCAACATGATAAATACATAAAACATTATCTACATAATTGAGAATTTCCTTTCCTTCACTATTAAATGAAGGCTTGATAAGAATGTGTAAAGTCCCAAAAATCATTGAATGATGTTTTACCATGGCGATGCTTGGTAACACCATAGGACATAATGCCCTCAGTTAGTTCAGTATATAGATTTGATACCTTAGCCCCACGTCCTGCAAAGTGTATCAGATATAAAAAGCTGCTAAAGAGAATCTTGCAGGTACTATCAGAAAAATATGCATCCAAGGTAGAGAAATTTCAACCTGCTCCGCTCACACCAGATTTTGAATCAATAATGATGTTTCCATGTTCAATTAGATTTGTCTGCACAATTCAGAGTATCATGTGGCACTTATATAATGCAAAGTGGACTGAATGTAAACAATGTGACAGACTAACCTTTATCAAGGGAATAAGAGGAAGTTGAATTGATGTTGGATAACAACCAGGATTGGCTACAAGGCGTGCGTATCTTACTTTCTCTCTGTATATCTCTGTCAAACCATACACAGCTTCTTCCTGGATCCAGATAAATGTTCAACAAAATGAAAATTTTCAGAGAAAGAAACTGCAACCATTCAATCCATCAGATGAAATATCACTTCAATATTAACAAATGATATTCGAGTATAATCAAGAAGTAGGCTACCTGCACTACATTTTGAGGGAGTAGGTTTATGTAATTTACCTGTAAATGATTATGTAATTTACCTGTAAATGAGGTGCTCGATGTGGCTGGCCATACCATTCTTCATACTCAGATATATCACGTAGCCGAAAGTCCTGAAAAGTTATCATACCACAGTTCATATGATAAAACTGTGAATTTTTCGTATATGCCTGTTGCTTTAAGCACAAGCATGAAAGAATTCTAATAAGCAAGCACATGCATGAATCATACCGCAGAGAGATCAACAATCTTTAACCTCTTGGGAAGACCTTTAATTATTTCCTGTAAAAAATAACTAAAAGATAAATAACTCCAAAATAAGACCGTACACTCTGCTGAGACTCAGAGTTACTGGTTCAGTGGGTTAAAATAATGAGGGTAAGAAGAATGGACCTGTGTGGTTCCATGTGGCAAACAGCAGAACACAGCATCCACATCAGAAAAGTCGGCATCACTGGTGGACACCAGTGTTGGTAAATCCTGCAATCATAAAAGAATCAAACATCAGGATGGAAACAAAAAAGGAACATCATCACCTCAACTTAGTTCAACAGTTCCTAATCTTCCAAAATCTGTTCCTTTGTTGCTTTTGGTGGATCTCTCAGGTTACCTTTGCTAAACATAAAGGAATCAAACATCAGGATGGGAACAAAAAACGAACATCATCAGCTCAACTTAGTTTAACAGTTCCTAATCTTCCGAAATCTGTTTCTTTCTTGCTTTTAGTGGAGCTCTCTAGTTAACTTTTCTACATATATCCGTCATTTAATATCAGCTGTCAGTCCTCTTTCTTTGACCAGCCACTCTGTGTCCTGAACGGAGTTTCTACTTAAGATTGAGGATTCTAACCTTTTGCGTAACAAAATGAGGAAATACGGATCCAATTGATTTGCCAGCATTTCTGTCTGCAGTCATCACAGTTATGCCAAAGAATGGATGGTTTGTTAAGAGTCGAATTATCTGGAAAAAACAGATTATAACAGAATCATATTTAATGAATATCTAATAACAAGCAAAAAAACAACTCTTAGGAAGTTGTGCAACTCCAAAGAACTAAAAAGACATAGTTTGAAATACTCAATTTGATGCATTAAGACAATGACTAGGATGCACTTCCCTCCTACCTTCATTTTTAAGAAGCAAGTTTACAAAATAAACAGTTAAGAGGATGTCATTGTCTTCTACACAAAATGACAAAGAATTGGCTATCCATCTTATAGCAGAATCCCACTTAAAAGGAGTGATACTAACCATCTAGAACCAAGTTAAAGTGTAAGCAGTTTAATTGATGAAACTTCTCCGTCAAAAATGTAGGTTAAAGTTCTCTCATTTCTCTACCCCCAAACCCAATATCGTTAGACACATCCTAGTAACCGATGGCAATTGACCACCGAAGCTAACGCCATGAAAATGGACAAACAGTACACACAAGGTGCTAATATTAGCTAATATGAATGAATATGGAACAAACCTCTGCACCAGTATAACCACTGGCACCAAGAAGAGCGACACGAGCTTCCTGCCCCGGCTTAGAATTTGATACGCGCAAGCTTTTGAACGGCAATGTGTTGGACCTTCCGAAATACTTCTTGTTTCCATTTTGTTTTGCCAAACTTGACAATCTCTCTTCGCTCTGAAATTTACATGCATAGGTCCAAAAATTAGGCAGCACCAATTAGGAATATCCAATCTTCGTCTGAACCAACCTGAGCATACAATCTATTTCTCTTAAAAAGTTCACACTAATCTCTACCCCAACCCAGAACCTTACAACATCAAACTGCACATACAACAGCCCTTTAAATATGGTTCGTTTCAAACAGAGACAGTTCAGTAATACATGCACTAACCTTCAAGAAGCACCCTCGATCCAAGAAAGTAGAACTGAGAGAAGCAGTGCTCATTGTTCTCTATCGAAAATAAGCACAGAGACCAGACTGTGCAATACAAAAGCTTATACACGCTAAAAGCACTACAACTAGAAGCACGTGCGAAGAACAGCTACTGGAATTGGATACCGATGCCTGATGATGGGATGTTTGAGAAAGAACATAGAAAAGGTGTAAGCTTTAGAGAGGGTATCTTTAAGAGGAGCCACCAAATGCCAAAAACCCTTGAATTGGCAGGCTTCTTGTCTCGTGAAAAAGTTCTTAAAAAAGGCAGGGCTTTACCTGATTTTATAAGGCGCCAGGGGAGCGCAGATAGTCAGTCCAAGAGTATCCTGTCTTATTTTGTCTAAGAATAAGACGGAGTCGTTTCTAACTAAAATTTTGACAGACCCTCTTGAATAATGGACAGCGTCTGTGGTCCTATTTCTAAGCCATTTTAAGAGCCAAATCCCACGCCACTTTTCATTACCGCAACAAATAACCTGATTTAAAGAAATTTGCTTTGAAACACATGTTTAAAAGTTTACTATTTTTGTACTTCTCAACTTTTGAAGTA
>JAOSBP010000205.1:32388558-32408032 GCA_027563825.1 Erythroxylum mucronatum
ATCATCTTCTTCTTCTCTTCTCAGCCAATCTCTTCTTTCTACCTATTCTGCGCTAACACTTCAGCTGGTACATTACAGAGTTGAAACCATTACCTACACATCTCAAGTACTTGTATTTGGGAGAAGGTGAGACCCTACCAGTCATCATTACTAATGATTTGACCATGGTATAAGAGGAGAATTTGACATAAGTGTTAAAAGACTATAAACAAGCCATTGGTTTGACCTTAGCAGACATAAAAAGGATAAGCCCTTCAGTATGCATGCATCGCATCCTCCTTGAAACTGACTCTAAACCTGTGAGAACCCTCAGCGTAAGTTGAATCCAGCAATGAAAGATGTGGTGGTGAAGGAAATTATAAAATTATTAGACTTAGAGATTATCTTCTTTATTTCTAATAGTCAATGGGTAAGTCCAGTGCATGTGGTTCCAAACAAATTGGCTTTACGTTGGTTAAAAATGAAAGTAATGAATTGGTGCCTATAAAATTGCAGACTGGAGGGTGGATGTGTATTGACTTTCACAAATTAAATGCCACCATAAGGAAGGATCATTTTCCACTCCCTTTTGTTAATCAAATGCTTGAAAATTTGGCAGGCACACTATTTTTCTGTTTCTTGGATGGATATTCTGGTTATTATCAAATTGTTGTAGCTCTGGAAGATCAAGAAAAAACAACCTTTACTTGTCAATTTGGTATTTTTGCATATTGACGTATGCCTTTTGGATTATGCAATACCCTTGGAACTTTTCAAAGATGCATGACGAGTCTTTTCTTTGACTTGATTGAAAGTTGTATTGAAATTTTTATGGATGACTTTACTGTTTATGGATATTCTTTCAATCATTGTCTTGATAACTTCTTTAAGGTTTTGCAATGTTGCATTGACACGAAGCTTGTTCTTAATTATTAAAAATGTTATTTTATGGTTAAAGAAGGAATAATGTTGGGTCATGTAGTTTCAATAAGGGGTATTGAGGTAGATAAGGCCAAGGTCGATTTAATTGCAAATTTACGATATCCTACTAATGTTAGGGATGTTCATAGTTTTCTTGGTTATGTAGGTTTCTACCAAAGATTTATAAAAGATTTTTCCAAGATCGCTCAACCATTGTCCAAATTGCTGCAAAATGATGTGATTTTTGTATTGAAGGCATTGCTTACATCTGCTCCAATCATACAACCTCCAAATTGGGAATTGCCATTTGAACTCATGTGCGATGCTAGTCATTATGCTGTAGGGCCTATACTTGGGAAAAAAGTTGGGAGAAATAGACATGTCATCTACCATGCATCAAGAACATTGAATCCTATACAATGCAACTATACCACTACCAAAAAGGAGCTTTTAGCTATTGTATTTGCTTTTAAGAAATTTAAGTATTATTTATTAGGATCTAAAATTATGGTTTATTCTGACCATGCAGCTCTCAAATATCTCAATGAAAAGAAAGAGTTTGAGCTTAGGCTGATACGATGGATCCTTCTGCTACAAGAATTTAACTGGGAGATTAAAGATCGTAAGGGAGTTGACAACTCTATGGCTGATCATCTAAGCAGACTAGTGCGTGAAGAAGATCCATTACCAATTTCAGAGTCCTTCTCAGATGAGCAATTGTGGTTTGTTCAAGGTAAACAAGGTAAGGAACTATGGTTTGTTGATATAGTGAATTTTCTAGTCACTGGTGTGCTTCCACATGATTTGAATAATTTTTAGAAAAATAAGATCAAAAGTTGTTGGAATTTTATAGCATAAGTGTTACAAATTTCATTTGACACACCAAGATATATTTGAAAGTGCTTGGGTTTCATGTAAGGAGCTAACCCTTAGCTCAAGGGAGCTCAATGAAGCTCATGTAAGTTATAAGTGGCTTAACTTAACTTTCCTTTAGCTCAAGTGTCTAAGGCTAGCTTAAGGTGAGCTCGTGGAAGCTCATTAAAACTAGTTAATAGCTAGAAAGCTGGGGATAAGCTCAGTTGGACTCAACTGAGATTACCCTAGCTCATCTTTGGTTTTTGGGAATTGAAGCTAGCTATAAATGTGTTCACATTAGTTAAGCTAGAAGAACTAATTAAAGAGCATGAGTTGGCGTTGAAACCCAAAGCTTAATGGGCAAAATTGGTAGTGCTAGATGAAAGAATCTAGCGTGCTTGAGTGCACAATGGACACTAGGGTGTACCATAAGTTGTAGCACGCCATAATGCATTTCCCCATGCGTGCACTTAGAGTGCAAGTTCATTGTCTCTACATAGATATATGAATTCGACCAAGAAAGGATGAATTCAGCCAAAAGGATGAATTCAACAGGTCAATGGAGAAGATTCATCATGTACCTTGCCTTAGAATGAACATACGTGACACTCTTTCACCAAGGTATGTGTATTTGGAAGAAAGGATGTGTTGTTTCGGCCAATGGTTGTGACCATTTAGCCAAAAGGGGTTCATGTACAAGAATGAATGACCATGAGTGTACCATCATGACTTTAAGTGAAGATACATGACTCTTTGCCAAATGATGTGTCCCTTGGCCAAGAGTTATGATGTTTTGCTAAGAGACATAACTCTTGGAAGAGTTATGACTCTTTGCCAAAGGATGTGTCCCTTGGCCAAAAGTCATGATGTTTCACCAAGAGATATAACTCTTGAAAGAGTCATGACTCTTGAAAGGCACCTTTTGGTGGCCTATAAAAAGGAATTTCCTAGTTCCTTTTGACAAGGTCTTCCTTGGTTGAATACTACACTCTTCTCCCTATCTTTGAGCCGAAAACACTCCCTTCTTTCAAGTCTTCATGCGTTGAACCACTTTCCCATAAAATAGTTGGTAAGCTTATTAAGAGCATTGTGGGTGAACCATAAGGATTGCTACTTTCACAAGTTAGCAACTCTTTTGACCTTAGTGCATTGTAATGAGATCGGTCTACTCCATCTATTCCAACCATGATGAGTTAGAGAAGAAGGAGAAGCTATAGTGAATCTCTACAAGAGAGGCAAAACATCAAGCATACAAGGAGTTATTTTTATATATAGGATGAACCATACTTAAGCAAAGTAGGCTCAGATCAAATTATTCGTAGGTGTGTGCCTGACGATGAAATTCATTTCATTCTTACTTTTTGTCATGAGTATGCATGTGGTGGACATTTTAGTCCAAAAAGAACAGCTAGGAAAATTCTAGATAGTGGATTCTATTGGAAGACTCTCTTTAAGGATGCATATTTGTTTTACAAAGGTTATAAAAAATGTCAAAGAGTTGGAAATATTTCTGTAAGGGATGAAATGCCTCAAACTCCTATTTTAGTCTGTGAAGTATTTGATGTATAAGGCATGGAATTTATGGGGCCCTTTCCTAGCTCTTTTGGTTTTTTGTACATTTCGCTTGCTGTTGATTATGTCTCGAAGTGGGCAAAAGTCAAAGCTACCTACATTAATGATTCTAAAGTTGTTGTAGGATTTCTTAAATCTCACAACTTTAGTAGATTTGGGGTACTTAAAGCAATCTTCAGTGAACAAGGTATACATTTTTGCAATCGCACGGTGAAAGCTTTGATGTGCAAATATGGAGTCCATCATCGTGTAGCAACCACCTATCACTCACAGACAAATAGGCAAGTTAAAGTCTCCAATCAAGAAATAAAGAGTATCTTAGAGAAAACAATTAATCGCAACCGCAAAGATTGGAGCTCGCGTTTAGACGATGCATTGTAGGCTTATTGGACTACTTACAAAACACCCCTCGGAATGTCACCATATCGGTTATTTTTTAGTAAGATGTGTCATTTACCTGTTGAAATTTAACATCGTGATTTTAGGCAGTTAAGCAATGCAACTTCGAGGCTCAAGTAGCGGGAGAGGAATAAAAGTTACAACTCCAAGAGTTGGAAGAAATATGGTTGGAAGCTTATGACAATGCTCGGATGTACAAAGAGAGGACCAAATACCTACATGACAAATTTTTACATCAGAAACAATTTCTGGTAGGCCAAAAAGTCTTACTTTATAATTCACGATTGAAGCTCATGGCTAGTAAGTTAAGGTCTAAGTGGATTGGACTATATCTTGTCAGAAATATTTCTCCTCATGGTGTTGTTGAGATTGAAAGTTTAAAGACTAGCAAAATATTTAAGGTAAATGGTCATAGACTTAAACCTTTCATTGACAATTTTGATGTCTCTTCTGTAGAGGGGATTTATTTCATTCAGCCCATTTATGAATCAATTTGAAGGACAAAAGTTATGTCTAGCCAAAGACAATAAAGAAAGGTGCTAATTGGGAGGCAACCCAATGATTTTTGTTTTTCTCATTTAATTATTTAATTTTTATTCTTTGCATGTTTCTTCTTTGCAGGAAAAAATCAAATCAGCTTACACCCACAACGCAGATAACAACTATACCACATTCAACTCCTCCACCATAGCTTGTCTAGGGAAGTTTCTTTTCTTTATTTATCTTTTGTTTTTTATTCTCTCCTCTGTTTCATTAATTTTTGGTGTTCATTGTGGTTTGTGTTATGTTCTTGTCAAATTTTCTTTCCTTTTTATGTTTTTGTGCTTTGTGTTTTTCTATATTGAGGACAATGTAGATTTTAGGTGTGGGAGAGATTTCTTGATTTTTTAAAAAATTGTTTTTGTTTTGTAAGTTAATGTGCATTATTTTGTCGAACTGGGAAAGCATGATGGATTGCAAGCATAAATGATGGTTTGGTGATAAAATGACTATTTTTTCCGCAATGGTTGATTTAAATGAAAAATAAAAAAGATTTAACAAAAGCCTACTTAAATAAGTGAGAATTGAGCCTTTAAATAGCAATTACATTCTTTGTGCTAGAATTGTTTTCTTGTTGAGTGTTGTCGCAAATGGTTTGATCATTCTAGAACTTGCTTTGTTATGCATGTTGAGACCAGTAGTGAATTTGGTGCATTAAAGTGATAAAAGCCATCTAGGATTAAACTATATTGGCTTTCTAAAACCTACCCCATATATTATTTCCCCTAGTTAGCCAAGTTGAAGCCTTAACCTCTTTCTTTGACGTAAACTACAAATTTTAGCCCAAGCCTTGTGTTTTGACCATTGTTTTCAACCCGTTATTAAAGGAATGAAAAACTAGTTGTTTTGACTTATTGGTTTGTGGTTTGAGGTTGACATGTAATGACAACATATATGGTTATATTGAAATCTCATGTTTTGATGCTCTACAAATGTACAAAAATAAAGTCGTGACGTGCCAAAAAAAAGAAAAAAAGGGACAGAAGTGTTAAAAAAAAGAAATAAAGAAAGAAAAGCAGGTTTAACCATAAATTACAAGCCCTTGAATATACTTTAAGCAATCATGAGTTACCTATGTTTTGGATCATAAATGTTCTTATTTGTTACCTTTTGATCCTTGAGATTTCTAAATTTTGATACTAGAACATCATTTTTGCCATTATTGATTGTTGGAATGTAGGTGGAAGTTGAGCAATGTAGTCTACATTACCTTTGATAACTATAGCCTAAATAACCTTTTAATCCTACCCTTGTCCTTAGCCCCATTACAACCTAAGAAAAGACCTTTTTGATTTTTGTACAAAATTCACAAGTGGTTGCAATGTGATATATTTGCAAGCATATGATAATACCATTCTATTATGGCAAATATGAGTGAAATGTCCTATAAATACTTATTGAATACATTGAGTGAATCTTCATGTGAGGTCAAATCTGGTGCATTTTGAGTTGGAAAGGTCATTGGGAATTGTGATGGTTGTTCTAGAGTTGAATCCTATGAAATGCTTGTGGCTTGATTGTGATTTTGGTTCGATAAGATAATGCATGTTGGATAAATTTTTCAAAAGAGTTGTAAACAGATTTGTTTAGGTTTGTTTTGTTTCGTTTTGTTTTCAAGTCATTTGAATGCTTAGTGACAATCATAGTTTAGGTGTTGGGGAATTTGATAGGTTATTAATTTATATATCGAATTGGGGTATTTTTGGAGCATATTGGATGGATATTATTCTGATAATGGTATTTTTACATTGGTTTTGGAGGTTAGGAAATGTAGAGTTATTTTGGAGAAAAGAAGCTAAAATTGGCTAAATCAGAGGAGAACAAACCAAAAGCTAGCAGAAATAAGGGTCAAAATAGCAGTAGAACAAGAGCAAAAAGTAGAAACAAAATGACAACAACAGAACAGTGTAGGGGATGGATGTGCGTAGGTTTTAAGAGAGTGAAGAATGCAGTGGACCAAAAATTAATTCAGAAAATAAGGCAAAGAGAACAAAACGACATCACAAAGGAGGAAAGAGCAGAAGATAACAGCTAGCAGAGGAGCCCAATAGCAGAAAACGACATAGCAAACCAAAAGAACGGACACCACAAGAGAGCAAAGCGCAAAGCAAAAGAAGCATAAATAACAAAGATAAATGACATCACCTAGGAGAAAAAGAACAGTCCAAAAAATACAGTGGACTGGGTGATGTGGGAAGTTTTTAACGTGGAGGGTTTTTGGTTTTGAGGAGAGAAGGAACGTAAGTAAGTTTAGGGGGCAAAAAAGAATATACGAGGGCGACTTTTTTTTTAAAAAATGGACGCAATAGTTGTTGGGGCTTTTTGGAGAAAACGAGGACATCTTCTACAGTGGAGCAGATATTGGAGATGTCTACGTTGGCTCCACCTTCTACTGTTAAGGGATAGAAGATGTGCATAGTGTTTTGGAGTTTTTTTACCGAGGAGCTTTCCAACGTTTTTCTTCCTCTAAACTTCTGCAGTAAGATAATTACTTGTCAATAATATTTATATGTTATTTCTTTTCAATGACTTGTAACTAATTTATTTATTCTAGTTAGAGAATTATATTGAAACTTTGATTCCACATCGATTGTGAGATCGAATAGGTTTTATTGAATTCAATCGTGCATGAATATTTAATTATTTTCTAAATTCAATGGTTTTATGATAATTTTAGGTTTTATTGAACAGATGCATATGTTTAATAATCCTGAAATAATCTGCTGCTAATTAAAACGATGAATCTGTAATTGTTTATTGATTTTTAATAAGTGGTAATCGACATAATTTTATTTCTTCGTTAAGAAGTTTAATATATGTCGAGTAATTAATTAATCTAATTGCAATTAATCACCTGTTGAGTTTGTTGGTTAGAATTGGGTCTTTCTAAATTTTAAGGTTGTCAAAACATTAAATCCTACAAGCAGCCTCTGGGATTGTTTTTCGATTAGGGAGTAATTATTCAATCTGTTTGTGATTACCTTACAAGGTAAGGAAAGATTGGTTATTATAAATCTGTTCCTAATAACTAGAATCAATTTATTTATGAATATGTTGAATTACTTTTGCATCAATGATCAATTTCATGAATCAAGGTGAAAACAAATTCCTTTAACTAGAAGTTTGTTTTATTGAATTTCAAATCAATTCATTTTTGTTAGTTTTAATATTGCATTTTAACATAATTTTCAAACCCTCTTTTTTTTTTTCTAAATTGTTTAGAAAAGATAAACCACTATTCCCTAAGGAGATGACCTTATTCCATTGTGCTACATTAATATTCTGAGTAGGTTTATTATTTTTGGTTGACACTCACCACGTAATAAATAAATTTATATCTACAAACTAATAAACCATGGGAGAAGGAATTGCCAAAGCATTTCACGTGAATTTTTTTAAATAATGAATACATCAATTATTTGGATAAGGTTGGGTATGGGACAACACAAACAAAGAGCTTTTGTAGTCTTTTATAATAAAAAATAGCATTTAATATATTATAATAATATATGTTACTAATAAATAATAAATCATTAATAATATATTTAATAATTTAATATAATGATAGATTAAGTTTTTTATCAAATTATTATTTGTGAAGTAATTAATATTAATAAATAATATGATAAATTTATTAATTTATATACATAATTAATTTTGATTAATTTTTTATTAATAAATAAAATTATACTTTTTTAATATACCCAACGGTATGAACAAGATTTTAATAAATATTAATTCATTTTATTAATCATAATATAATAACTTATCATATTTTGTTAAAAATTAGTAATCTAAGATTCAATTTCACATAAAACGAAATTAAGACTTTTATTAAAATTTTATTTTATTACATTATCATTTTTACATATCATTATTATATGAAATAATATAACAATGTTTAATGTTTAATGTTTAATGTTTAATGTTTAATGTTTATTTATTTATTAATAATTTAGGAATATTATTTATCATAATTTTAATAAAAATATACAATTTATTATTATATAATACTTATTGATAAATATTATATTTATTAATTTGTATAATAGTAAATTACATATTTTATTAAATTTTAACTTATTATTTAATAATACTAATAAATAAGATGATCAATTTACTACATTCTATTCACTTTATTTTTAAATATATAAAAATTAATTGTTTGATTTTTTAATTAATAATTTTTCTTATTGCATCAATTGCTATACACGGTCTACTGATTAATTTTTCTTCTTATACTAGTTAGTTGGACGTAATGCTAATTTTTCATATGTTATCGATTTATGGTAAGTTTCGAATCTAACGAATATAATTCTAATCTAATCACAAATGAATTCTACATGACAATAAGTAGGGTCGAATTTACAGGACGAGGTCCTCTGTCTAATATTATGGTGTCTTATCCCGTCCCATGAATCTCGGTCATTCATTTATGTGGGTCCCATGTTCATTTATGTGGGACTCACGCGAGACTCACATAAATAAATGGCTAAGATTTATGGAACATAATAAGATACTATAATATTAGACAAAGGATCTGGACTCCGAATTTACATGAATAAGTAAAACTTCTCTCTTTTGCCATTTAACGTATGAGCATCATAAAAAATAAAGAGATTACTAATTTTAGTTAATGTTATAAATCTCGTACCTATTTTAGTATTAAATTGGATTTTGATATGATATTGTATTTGTAAGTATTAGGTGGAACTATTCCTTCCGCCTAATAGTTAGGTCAAAGTTTCGTTAAACACCCAACGACTACTAACGACTTTGGAAAAGTAGAGTATATCGCATTGTAATTTTATCGCTTTTCTCTAACCTAACCAACAATTTCCAGAAGATATATCTCGTCAAGACTTTAACGACATTGGGATATAAACTTCTATTGAAAATCAATAGGATTCAGGTTTCAGCTATACCATTTTGGTAAGAACTTGGAAATCCAATAGTTTTAAAAGGTCAACAATATCTTTCAGCTATACCATTCTGGTAAAGAACTTGAAAATCCAATAGTTTTAAAAGGCTAACAATATCTTCTATCTACCTCTTCTTTGCACTCAAAAGCTGGAAACGCTCACTTCAAGGGGCCCCACATTTAGGCCCGACAGAATAATGAGGAGAGTAAATCATAATTTAATTTCAGTCAGCTCTTCAAGAAGGTGGCTCAATGCTCGACGCACACAAGGAGCCACCATATTAGATGAAACCCTTATATTACTACTGTCGAGAGTCAAACCTGAGACCCTTGCACTCAACAATCTTTCCAAGGACCAGTTAGGCTACCCGTGCGAGCTTCTATCTACCTCTTCTGCTCCAATAGCGAGGTCTTCTGGGGCGCCAACAGAAAGAAGAGTTCCCATAGTATTTGAAGTCATACTTGTTATGACATTAGTCACATTACAGCACACATATTTGGAAGAGGGAGTATCCAAAACCTTCAAAGATGCTACTTTTGAACATTTAACAATAGCTTGAAGAACACATGCTAGAGCTGTAGGAAATGGTCATATTTTACCCTGATAACAACTGGACAAGCCAAAAACGTGTCAAAGAAAACCATCAGTTGCTTCAAGGCATACCATTGTCATGAAATTATTTGGCGGGCAGGGAAAGTTGGATGGTTTATGTGCAGAAGATATATGCTTCTAGATCAGCGATTGAGACATGGATTTGTGTTGATGTGGCCTTATCAGTGTAGACGCCCATCATGCATCACCTTCTGAGACATGGATTTGTGATGATGTGGCCTTATCAGTGTAGACGCCCATCATGCATCACCTTCTGTTCACCTTATCAAATGTGACCATTTGAATTTTCCTTTCATATGCAACATCTAAGACTGAAGTTTTTGCATAGTACCCATTTGTTAATTTTAAAATAAAAATGAATATCTTTTGTCGTTTGAAACTAATTCAATTAATTAACAATTATTTAGTCTAAATGTTTCCTTACTTAGCTTATTACATAATTTCTTATAATGACTTTTTTATTTTATTACTCATTTGTATTTATTTATTTATTATTATCGTAACCACATATTTCACGTGGGTCTATCAAAAACATAATTTTTACCAATTAAGAGTAAAACCGCGTATTACTAAACTTCTTTAGAATGAGTCGATCCCACTAGTTTTTTTTTACGAAAGACAAATAAATACTAGAGACAAAGAAAGGCTAAAAAAACCTAACCTAAGCCAACAAGCTTACCCCATACACCCGGATCCTACAAGCCTTTCCCTATCAGAGGCGTTGCAAGTAGATTTCTCTAAAGATAAAATATAACCTAAATAAGAAGGACTAGTATCCCAGCGATGAAGGTTTGCATATAATAAGGCTACCCTGGGTAAGGAGTGAGCCGCCTTATTAGCAATCCTGCGCGTCTATTGGAAGGACAAGTGAAGGAATTGTTGCTTGAGAGCTAGGCAATCAAGGGCCAAAATTTCAATCTCTGAATAATTTAAAGACGAATTTGTGATAGCTTGAACAACTAGCAAACAATCAGATTCCAGAATGACATGGTCTATTTGTTTGTTTTTCAACCACGAAAGTGCTTCTCTTATTGACATAAGTTCGGCGATAACTAGATTAAACAAAGACGAATAATGGCCTGAGAGAGCAGCTACAAAACTCCCCCTTGCGTCCCTAAGTACAGCAGCAAATCCCGTTGCGTTCTTTTCTTTAAAAATGGTCGCATCAACATTGCATTTCAAAAAACCTTCCGGTGGTTTACTCCAGCTTGAAGTGCTAGAACATAAAACACTAGCTGTTGCACTAACCCTCTCATAATACCTCCAAGAATCCTGCCAATCTTTAATGAAATTATCAGCGAAGTTAACGATCATAATGGAGGGGACAATTTTACCTTGCCAAACTCTGATATTTCGATGATACCAGATGCTCCATAATATAGCTAACAAACGAATTAAGCGAGGTGTAGGCGAGTTTACCAGTATATGCCCGAGAAGAGCTACGATCCATTGATTCGGAAGACGCAAATTTGCTAGAGCCCAACTTTCTTTTGCTTTAGGACACTCCATTAACACATGATTCAAGTCTTCTTCATAGCCACAAAAATCACATTCAGGGAGGAGCGTGACTCCCTTCCATAGGAGACTAACTTTGCAAGGAATAAACTCCCGAAGACAGCACCATGTGAAATCTTTAATCTTATGGGGGATAGGCAAGTTCCACAGTCGATTCCAAGGTTTCTCCACAAAAGAAGTTGCAATATCAGTAAACAAACTAAGAGCCAGTTTGTATCCTGATTTAACTTAATATAAACCATCCCTACTATGATGCCATATCAACTGATCAGGGGGCTTTGCAAACGTAATTGGGATTCTGGAAACCCGTTCAACATTATAAGCCGTTAGCAACCCTTCAAGTAGCTGTTTATCCTAACCAGAACCAAACTCGTTGAAAAGCTCCCGCACTTTCATATTACCTAAATTTTGGATTGGAGGGGAAGTGATGAAAAAATTAGTAGCTTCATTAATCCAGGGATCTTTGAAGACATCAATCGATGCTCCATCTCCAAGTCTCCATCGAACACCATAAAGTAGTGTATCCTTGGCGGTATAAATGCTCCTCCAATGAAACTTGCATTAGCCCAATCCTTAGCCTCCAGAAAACTACCAGAAGGAAAATATCACGCTTTAAAAATTTTACTCGGAAGTGAGTCGGGATAAGCAATAAACTGCCAGGCTTGTTTACAGAGCATGGCGAGGTTGAAGTAATGAAGATCTCGAAAACCCATGCCCCATATTTTTTTGGCACGCAAAGACGGTCCAAGCTCGCCTGGTCTATGTTGTTCATGTTAGTTATGCCTAATCCCCACCAGAAGGAATTCATCATTTTTTGAATTTCATCACAAGTTCCTCGAGGAAGAAGGAAGATGCTTATGCAGTAAGCAGGCAAAGCTTGGGCGACTGTCTTGATAACAACTTCTTTTCCCGGTCTGGGCAACAACTTATTCTTCCAACTCATGATGTGCTTGCTAAGACTATCCTTAATGAAGGCAAAGACCTATTTTTTCTGTCTCCCAATTAATGATGGGAGACCCAAATATTTTCCGTAGTCAAGAGAAGTACTTACTCCTAAAATGGCTTCCACCACATTCCTATTAATTTGTGTTGTGTTAGAGCTGAACATGATACCAGACTTCTGATAATTAATTGTCTGTCCCAAAGCTGCTTCATATATAGCGAGTATATCCTCTTGATGTTTTGTCCTTCCCTCGCATTTGCGCGAAAGAAGAGAAAGCTACCATCTGTGAAAAAGAGATGGGAGATGCTAGGATTGCCTGGACAATTGTAGCTCCATGTATATCCCCTCTCGCCTCATTTCTTCGGAGCAATGCGGATAAACCTTCAGCACATAGGATGAATAAATACGGAGACAACGGATCTCCGTGCCTCAGGCCACACTTAGGAATGATAGGACCAACTTCAGTTCCATTAAAAGCCACTGAATAACGGACGGTAGTAACACACACCATAATAAGCTCCACCCATTTTCTGTCAAAACCCAGCTTTAACAAGATAAACCCTAAGTAATCCCAATCAACACTGTCATACACTTTACTGATGTCGATTGTAAAAGCTGCTTCGCCAACTTTTCCCTTCCCTTTGATCCTCATGTAATGTATAATTTCAAAGGCCACCATGATATTATCAGTGATGAGACGCCTTGGAACAAAAGCCGATTGCATGGCAGAAATTATTCTAAGAAGAAGGGTTTTGAGTCGATTCGCGATAACTTTGGCTATAAGTTTGTAAAGGGCATTACACAAAGCTATTGGATGTAGATCTTTCATACAACTAAGATTATCTTTTTTGGGTATCAAAACAATCACTGCATCATTTAGAGTATCCGGAAACTCCTGATTTTCCATCTACGTGCGGCAGTTGTTAAATACACCATCCCCAAAATATGCCAACATTTCTGAAAAAAAAAAGCCAGGTTCAACCCATCCGGCCCTAGAGCCTTATCTGGATGCATGTCAAAAATCGCTCTCTTGAACTCCTCTATCTGTAATGGTGCCAGAAGAAAGTTGTTGTCCTCTTGAATGACCAACGAATTAATAGAAGCAAACTGATGAAAATCTAAGCCTCCTAAAGCTGAAAAAAGCTAGGCGAAGTAGTCTAGAATAACTTTACTTATACCCTCATTATCCGAGACTTGCTAATCATTATCATCAATGAGTGTAGTAATATGATTCAATCCCTTCCTTTTGGAGGCTTGCGCATGAAAATATTTTGAATTGGTCTCCCCACACTGCATCCAAAATATATTTGATCGTTGCTTCCAATAAATATCCTTTTGGGCAAGGAGCCGGTTAAGTTCAGTTTTCTGCATCCAAAATAAATGCTGATGTTGCTGTCAAGCCAAAATCATGTTCCTTTTCAGAACTTGAATCTGCTCCGAGGAGTAATCCCAGCTGCTTCTACCAGTTGAGCAAACTGTTGTCGCATTTCTGAAGCTTGGGAATAATGTTCAAATCATTTTTGTCAACCCAAAAGTCTGATACAAACTCCAAAAAACCCTCTTCCGCTAACCATTCATTCTCAAATTTGAAATGCCTAATCCTCTTAACAGGAAGTTGACGCTCAGCCACCAATTTGACAGGGTTGTGTTCAGAAGTAACACACACCAAATTATGCAATTTATGGAAAGGAAAAATAACCATCCATTCTTTGTTAACAAAAGCACGATCAAGTCTCTCTAAAGTAAGCAAGTTTGTGTTTCTGCCTCTCTCCCAAGTATACCCAAAGCCGAACAGAGGAATGTCAATGAGATTGCAATCTGATATACATTGGCGAAAACCCTCTATTAGAGAACTAGGATACTCCACTCCTCCTAATTTATCATTAAGGGACAGAAGATTATTAAAGTCTCCAAAGCAAACCCAAGGCATGCTATGAAGACGTGAAAGGGAACGAAGAAGCTCCTAACTAGCTCGTTTTCTATTCGATTCCGGGAATTCATAAAAACCTGTAAATCACCATTTCAGAGTAGTCGAATCATCAATGATGGTTATTAGAGAAACCTATGATAGTAGGAGAAACATCGTGCATCCATAACATAGCCAGGCCTCCACTTCGGCCAATCCGATCAACACAGAAACAGAAATCATACTTTAACAAAGTTTTTATTTTATCAACCTTAACAGAGTTCGCAATAGTTTCTCTTAAAAAGAGAATATGAGGCTTATTAAACCTAACTAGGTCCATAAGTGCTCGAACTGTCCTGTGGTTACCTAAGCCACGACAATTCCAAACTATATAACTCATGGTTCTTGACAGGTCTGTTGAGCAAGACCGGCCGTTGATACCTGATATGGGAGTTGAGGCAGAACTGAATCGCTCGTGTTCATCATCTCTACAGAGCTGTCCGCATTGTTACCTTGTCTAGGGAGTTTTTTACATTCCTCAATATCCATAACCACAGCTTCTTTATCATTCTATCCAGAGATATTATTCGAGGCTTTTTCAGTTGAGCTTCCACTGGGTGCATGGTAATTGTGGCCCAATTGAGAACCGTAATTTGCATTGGATTTGAGCGTTAACTTCTTAGGAAAGAAAGAGAAATTATTGCCTATCCTGTGAGGATTTTTAGCTGCAGATAGCGGAGATTTCAAATCCGGATTTTGTGTAGCAAATCAGCTTCAAAATCATTTCCCTGATCACGTTTCCATTGCACCTTTCTCCTTGCATTCCGAGCCCGCACCTCTGCCTGAATTTCCTTTGGCCATTCACGACAGATCTCCTCCTCCGGCCTTTCCAGTAACTTAAGACAATTGGTTTCACTATATCCTATCATACCAAAAAGATAGCATATGAGATGCAGACGCTCATAACTGAACGTTATCACTATAGGTTCAGCTCCCTGTTTGCGTATACTCTTCTTTCGCATAAGAGATTCTTCCACATTGATACGAATCTGAACACGCATATAGTTATTCCATGAGCTGTGTCTATGAGCAGAGTCATACTTAAGGTAGGTACCCATCAAGTTGCCAATATTTCTTGTCAGCGTCTCAGAAGCAAAACCCAGTAGTAGACCATGGAACTGTACCCAAATATTAGTGTGAATGAAATCTATATCCACTGGGTTCTCCCCTTCCTTCCATTGGTGAACTAACAAAATACATTTGTTGAATGACCACGGTCCTCCAGCTAACATCTTTTTCATATCGATATGATGATAAAACTGGATGATATATAGATTGTTGTCTTCCATTGGTTTGATATACGCTCCCCTCATACGACGCCAAAGACTCAACAACGTCCGTTCTAGAGCCTCAGCGTTAATCGCTCGTTCTCCAACCAGTTTTCCCAGCAAACATAGATCATAATTGATCTCATCGTTTTGGATATCTTCCGTGGGAATCACGAACTCGGCCTTTCTCTCGGATAGAGAGATTCTGAAAGTCCTGATCCATGTTATAGAACAACAACGACATAAAAGATCAGAGAATAACTCTCGCACAAACTTTCCATGCACAAATGCGGCAGGACCAAAACTTGCACTCTTGAAAGAGAAACAAGAGGCAAGACTTCTTCATTGTCCCACCAGTTTTTTAAAATACAATTTTAAAATTAAAAGTATAAAACAATGTTTTTTTTAATTGAGTTTGGGTCTGAGTTATTCAAACTCATGCCTGCTTGAGGTCCAATTTTTCTAAGTAAAACAATTATCTAAAGTAAGGTGGCAATGGACGGCCTCATGAACCCAGATTTAAGTGTTTTCAATAGATTAACCCATGGACCTAAGCCCTGACCTAGATCTATTATCACTCTACTTTAGATTTTGCATATTAGCAAAATTTTCAGTACATTATTGTTGTTCTAAAAGAATATATTTTTATGAATCTTTTAGTTATTTTTTGATCATGTAAGAAAATGCATCTAAAATTATTTTACATTTTAAAATCCTCTAATTGTTTTAATGCAAGATTCTAATTCTATCAAAAATAAATGCCTAATTTATTAAGGAAGTCAAATTCTTCAAGTTTTCAATAAAGTCACTTTGTGCATCAACTTCCTCTCTCTCTCTCTCTCTCAACATTTTTTTTCTTAAAAAGTTACAATGATATGAAACAAAGTTAAAGATTATAGCATCTATTCTTTAACGCTTTCTTTTGTTCAAGCAAAGTATAAATGTTCCGTTTTCATTGGACCTTAGTGATCGAGAAGGAAGGCTTTTATTCTGCGATCTAAAGTAGGGATGAAAAGGAAAGGTCCAACTCAAGATAATTTTGTTTAGAACGAACATTATCTCTAAAATTCTGACTATTTTCCTTTAACCGCCCCACATGAATAATTTGGATATGCATTAGATATTAAAAAAGTCTTTTTATAAAAATACAAAACGAACGTATATTGATGACTTTCTCCGAACTCTCGTAAAACAGAAATGCAATAGTTAAGTTGACTTAATTTAGAACAATTTTTTTAAAACAGAAATGCAATAGTTAAGTTGACTTAATTTAGAACAATTTTTTTAAAAAAATTATTAAATAGATTTGTGAAATAAATTAAAAAATTTTAGGGAGAGAGTATTGATTTCTCTCATGTAATAAGAGAAATATTGTATATGAATTACCACAATTCTATCTCTAATATATTTAGGATATTTGTGTTTGGTGTTTTTTTTTTTATTTTTCAAAAAAAATCTTAATAGTAAAAATTTTAAACCGATTAACTTTTCTGTTCGATTCAGTTTAATAATCTTTGTTATTAAAAATCAATCAATTATTAATTAATCAATCATTTTTTTAAACTAATTAGTTTTTATAAATCAAAATAAATCGATTAATTTTATTTAATATTTACCCTTTTTCAATTAAACTTTAAATTTTTTGATAGATAACGATAGTTTTTCAATTATTTTTCAAATTCTTTAAGTTTATTCAATATTTAATCAATTTTGTAACGATTTCATAAATCTTAAAAAATTTAATTATTAATTTATTTTTTTAAATTTTCATCACGAGCCATGAGTCATTTTTTTTGGTGCAAAGGAAAGAAAAATACAAATAGAAAAGAGAACTAGTCCCTGACAAACATGACGCCAACAACATCACCAAGAACCGCGATAGTCACAAGCTTCGGAGGAGTGAGCCAAAATTGAAACGGTTTCCATCCATGGCTTCCTCGTTTAGTTAGAATATCAGCGACGCTATTACCTTCTCGAAGAATATGCTCACAACGGACAGATCAGTCCCAACGGAAAATAGCTCTTATATCCCCAATTAAATTACTGTGGGGATGAAACGAGCCATGAGTCATGACAGTAGTTATTTCGTGAAGTTGATGTATAAAGGCACCATTGTGCGAGCTCAGATCACCTGTCCAAGAAATCCCTATCCAACCCTGTCCAATTAATAAACGGCGTCGTTTGTTACCAAATTTTGCAGCCCTTATTTGTCAGAGGACAGGCATTGTGGGTCCACCCACTGAAGCGCGCCGCTGAAGTGAATCTCCACCCACTGAAGCCGTGTTTGTCAGCTGTGTTAGTTTTGTAACGCAAACAATTTTTATAATATTTGTAGTATTATGATTTTTGATGTTATTATTTAAATTCATGTTATAATATAAGCATATATATATAACAATAAATAATAGTTAGTTTAATAATAATTTTTATATATAATAACACTGATAAATTTATGTATATAATATAATTTTTATATATTGTTTACATATAATAATACTGCGCAACTTCTATTATTATGATTATTACCATAAGTATTATATAAATTGTTTATTATAATATAGAATTTATAAATAAATTCATATTTATTAATTATTGTTATTTTCTAAATCTTATGATTATAATTATTATTATTAATAATTTTATTGTTGTTGTTATTATTATTATTATTAGTATTATTATCTTGTTATAAATAATATAACATTAATTAGATTATTTAATGTACAATAATAATGATAACATTAATTACATTATTTAATTCGATCTGATTATTAAATTAATCAATTAATAATTGATTTTATTATTACCATAATTATTATAAATATTGTTTATTAATAATTGATTTTATTATTATTATGATAATTAACTTTATTTTTTAATTAGAATTTTAATTAGTGTTATAAGTAACTTTTAATAAGTTATTATTATTATTATTTATTCTTTTTATTATTACTAAGTTATTCTTATTATTCTTAACTTTATATATTATTATTATTATTATGATAATTAACTTTATTTATTAATTAGAATTGTAATTAGTGTTATAAGTAACTTTTAATAAGTTATCATTATTTGTATTTAATAATATTCAAATTTATTATTACAATTTAATCAAATTTATTATTACTATGTCTTATTATTTTTATTTTTATTTTTATTGTTATATAATTTGTATTTATTATTATTCAAATTATTATTATTATTATTATTATATCTAATAATTATAATAATTATTATTATAATATAATATGTATTAATTAATAAAAAAAACCCAGCAAAATTGCCATTTAATGGCCAGTTGCTGGCCATTCTCATGGCCATCTCTCGCCCTTGCGAGAATGGCCAGCAACTGGCTCGCCCTTGCGCTGGCCATCTCGCAAGGGCGAGGGCCATTTTTGGCCAACCTAGCTAGGGCGAGGTCTTATTATTATTTTTATAAATTAACAATAATAAATATTTTTTATTTAAATAATAAATAATATTTACTAATATTATAAATTATTAAATAACATTATTATTTAAATAAATAATATTTATTATTATTAATGTATTATTTAAATAAATAATATTAATTTATAAATATTTATAATAAATATTAATATTATTAATAAAATTATTATTATTATTAATATTTATTCAAATTGTAAATTATTATGTCCAAGTATCAGTATTATTATTATTATTGTTATTACTATTATTATTATTATTATTATTAAACATATTCAGTATATTAATCTGTATTATTATCTAAATCTTTTGATTATCACAAATATTATTATTATGTTAATAATAAGAATAATAATAATAATAATATTATTATTATTATTATTATTATGTTCATATTATTGTTGTTATTATTATTATTATGTTTATTGTTATCATTATTCAATTTTTTACTTGATTATTATTGTTAGCCCCGAATTTCTTTTATGTTAATTAAACATGATTAGCTTAATTAAGCATGATTATTGTTAGCATTAATTAA
>JAOSBP010000205.1:32408132-32418767 GCA_027563825.1 Erythroxylum mucronatum
AAATTTGGTAACAAACGACGCCGTTTATTAATTGGACAGGGTTGGATAGGGATTTCTTGGACAGGTGATCTGAGCTCCCATTGTGCAAGTTGGCCCCATAACATTATCAAAGTTGTCTCTTTCTCCGGAAGATCCTCACCCTATATTGGTGGCTTCTGTATAATTTTATTAAAGTCATGGTCATCCAACGTCCTAGAGCCTGTCCCATTTCTCAAAACTAGACAGATAACGCTCCTTCCCATCTGTCACTCTAGTTTTTCTTTCCACCATGATAGCTTAAGCTTGAGATTTTTCCATTTTACCTCATGAAGTAGATTGTCTTCATCAACTGTGACCCCCGAGACTTTATATATGTGCCTTTTGGGAGCTTCCAAGAGCCTAATTCAGCTTTCAAGCCAACCGTTTTGGTTCCCAAAACCAAAACAAGAAAACGGTGTTCTTCGTTTCATCTTGTCAACGCGTTTCTGAGTTTGCAGGTAAGTTATATCCTGGTCTTAGTTCTATATATTTAAAAAAGGAAGTTGACGGCAGGGAAAAAGGAAACAAGAAACAGTTGTAGTGTTATAATTTATAGATACAAATTGAGAGAGAGAGAGAGATATAAACATATATTTCTGTTCACATACTGCAGTAATGTTGATTCAGAGATTGGAGATGTGCATAGCACTTGTCAGATTGGCCATGGAGTGTGTGATAATTCTAGTTCAAGCTATTGGAATACTCATTGAGCAGAACAGCTCACCCCAGATTCTAAACCGCTCTTATGTTGCTCCTGTTCCTTTTATCGGATACCTTCCATGAAAGCAAAATCATGTCACTGCCTGCAATGTTTCTTCCTTGATGTAGCCCATTTGGTTCCAGGTTCTTGTTTTGTTCTTCTGTTTTTATGCCTGACTTTGACGAGGATGTAGATATACTGGAGATACGGGAACTGTTAGGTTCGTCAGCAATCTCAGTCTGAATTCTGTATGCGTTTCTGTTAATTTCAGTTTCCGGTAATGTTAATTACTACAATTCATTTCCCACTGATCGGCAATAATATGCAAATCAAACTTTGATCATCGTAATCACAAGTCCCTAAAATAAAGTGAGATCTGGAGAGGTCTGATAATATGCAGCCTTATTTCTACAAAATAGAGATGTTGTTTCCGATAAATCCACGTACAGATGTGACAATAAAAGACCGAAATTCCGCAAATCAAACTTTGATGTTGTTGTAATAATTACATAAAAAGGACACTTTTCTTTCTTGTTTTGGAACTATCCTTTTAAACAAAAGTTGCAATCTTTTATATCTTTTAAATTATTAAGATCTGAATTTATTTATTAAAATCGTTATTCTTGTTGATATTTTAAGTCTTCTGCGACAACAACAATAAGGACCAGTAAAAATCAGACTAAACATGGAATCTAGAGAGATTATTTCAGAATGATTCACAAAAAAGAAAAATTTTAAAAATTAATAATAATAATAATAATAAGTAGGAGATTAATAATAATAATAAAATGTGATAGTATCACAATTCTGGGCAAGTTTTAAATTATGAATTGCAGGTTATGTAATTAGTTGTAAATTATTGTGATAATTGTTGGATAATGAAGTCAACAAATTAAACTAATTATTTGTAATTAAATTTTTAATATCAACATAATGGAACACTTCATTTTTTTAGCAGTTTTACTTTGTCAACTTTTAAAAAACTAGATGATGGTGTTAGCTTATTTGCTGATATTAAAGGTTAACTTTAAATTAACCAAATTGCTTATTATTAACCTCGGTGCAAATTAAAAAAATTCAATTAGTTCGGCTGGTTCACTGTAAAAATCTTGAATCGTCTAACTTTTTGGTTTAGTTTTTAATTTTCTGGTTTGATTTACTTTATTAATAACTCTTGTTGTTAAAAATTGATCAATTTATTAATTAATCAGTCAATTTTTATTAATTAATAAGTTATTATAAACTAAAATAAAATAATTAATTTTTACTTAACAATTAACAATATTTTTAATTAAATTTTAAAATTTTTAATAAGTGTGAACAATCTCTTTCATTCATATTTCAAATTCTTTAATTTTATTCAATTTTTAGTCAATTTTATGACGGTCTAATACAGGTTGAACCTTTTAACCGTTAAACCTACCGAACTTAATGCAAACTTATACTTTCCGGGGCTTAAATGATCAAGTTCCTTTTTCTTGGTGCTTAATCAAGTTCCTTTGTACTAATTTATGAAATCATTTTAAAGGGTTAAAAGCATGCAATTTAACTAGATTATTGGTATATGATAATCCCATTTTTATACATCAAAACCACTTAATGCAGTGAAATCAGTCCTGTCAATTAGTTCAAATTGTCAAAATTTTTGGTTGGAATATGCAACCAAAGGGAAAGCGATTTGGCTTACAGGGAAATTTGACAACGATCTTCCACTTAATATTGGCAGAGTTTCAACGTCGGTCTCACAACTTTTTTTTTTTTAAAGGAAGACAAATGTGACAAATTACATGATAGCTCTCGGGCGACAAAAGATAGGTATGCATTCCCTTAAGTGGGTGCTTAAAAGTAGTGACTCTTAATACGAACTGATCTGCATGCATAATTTGCAAGCTAGTCCATACACTAATTATCTTTTCGATAAATATGTCGAATTACAATAACCCAATTATGGAAAAATAATTCATTAAAGCCCAACACTAAAGAGCTTGGGGACGTAGCTCGCGCCGTCAGAGAAAAAAACATATTGGTCACTGTACTCGAATTCACTTCTAAAGCTATATGACAGCATCCCAAGTTCTATGCCAGGTTAAAGCCCGAGAGCACACCCCAAATCGGTCTCACAACTTTGGTGTGAAATTATAGCTTAGATTCAACGCCACAATTGTCAGCTAGCGTAATCAGGAAACAACCATAAGACTATATATTTCTATTTCAATGCTCCATTAGACACCATATTTAACAAATTTGAAAGTACGACTTTGTATGATTATTGACAACTCTTAATAGATTGAGTACACGTTTTGTGTTGTCTTCCCTAAACTCAACTACTACTGTATATTGATGTCTACGTGAAACAAGGGTGGATGGAATCTTCAACACCATTTCTTGATTGTTGTTGACATTAAAAAATCATGTTTACACAGAGAATGTCTTGTGCATTCGGCACAACAACAAAAAGGAAAAGACTGATTCTGTTTACATTGAATAGTCAAAGAGAGACAACAATAATATACAAATAGCTAGTAGGTGTAGCTAAGATATTCATAGCATATTAAATCCTTGCACCAGAAAATAATGAACGACAAAACTACCATTCTTAACAATGTTTTCAAAATTGGAACCAAAATTAATCCGATAAAATAAAATATTTAAGGTTTAATCGGTATTATATCGTCATAAAATCAGTTAAAGAGTAAATTAAATTAAAATTTTTAAAAATGATTAAAGAAGATTATTCTTACCCATAAAACAATTTAAAGTTTAATTGAAAAAGAAAAATGTTAAAATAAAAATTTATTTCTTTATTTTAAGTTATAAAAATCGATTAGTTTATGAAAACTGACCAATTAATTAGTAAACTAATCAATTTTTAATAGAAAAAATTATTAAACTAAATCAAACCGAAAAGTTAATTTGTTCATATTTTTCACTATTTAACTGACCGAATCGGTTTTATTTTAGATTAAAAAAATAAAACGTAAAATATAGGCAATGATAATAAAGAATATTTATCCCTAGTATTTTGGGTCCACCATTGTTTATATTTTGATGAAGGTGTTATGATCATTTGTTCTGTTGTTTCATGTTTTAAAAGGGAATAAATAGTTACAAATAAAAACAATTCTAAAAAAACTTTGAAACTTTATATATTTAATTAATTTAAATAATCTATGTAATGCAAAAAAAAGAATTTAACTTAATAGACAAAAATCGATAATTGAAATTTTTCTAAATTTTTCATTTCTATTTACGATTTAACAGTATCATGAATAATACAAATTGTAAATGAATACATTTTGTTTATTGAAATGAATATTAATACCAATGTAATTACTCTGACAATAATTAAATATACTAAAATTAAGAGATAAAATAATTTTATAAAATAATTAAAAAAATAATTTAATATAATATGTTGCATAATATTTATTTATTAATTAATATAAATATATTTATTAAAATAAATAATCAAAAAGTCAAAATTATAAGAAATATTCATAATCTGATATAAATTTTTAACACATATATTTAATTATTAAAATCTATGTCATTATTTATAATTTAATATTTTACAATTTAAAATTATGTTATAAATATATTTTTTAATTAATTAAATAATTAATAATATAAATCATAATTTGTATTAATAATTAATTTTAAATAATTATATATTTAGTTAATAATAAATCATATTATGAGAAAAGAATGAAAATTAAGAAAAGAACTAAAACTAGATAAAAATAAAAATAAATTAATTTTTAACTTAATTTAGAAACAAAACTAAAAATAAAAAAAAAGTTTAATTGTTCAAGTGCCATATCGTTCGTTGGACCCAATATGTATACTTCTTTCGAGTCCTCCACTATGTCAAAGACCATATGTTGAATCTTTCTTGCTATGCTACTTAATATAATATGTTCTTTGACATAAGTTTTAGGACCTAAATATATCCAACCCCAAAATATGTTTTTAACATATACCTGAATTTGTTGTGTTACATTAGCAGGAAATGATGGAAAGGCTGTTACAATATGCAGCTAATGGGATTAACCATACTTCTTGGCAACATCAAGAAGATGGGGCAAGAGCATTCTGGTGTGTGAAACGATGACCATATGATCTGACAAAACCAGTTTCACTTCGTTGGGAGGATTCTTCTTGATCATCCACAGTTGGAAATCCTTCTGGTAGATTAGATCATATTCAAGAACAATAAAGACCCTTTTCACAGAGCTATAGTTTTGTTTCGATAGCCTTAATTCGTTTGATATATCTGCTTCTGTAAACAAAGGTAGTGGCCTCATTAACATGGTTGCCAATGTCAAGTCCTGCCATTGTTCATGAAAATTGGTTGAAGGAGACAATAAAAAGAAAAATGTTTCTTAATTTGTAAATCAACAACAATAACAATAATGTACAATAAAAATCTCGCTAATATGTGAGTTTGGAAAGACTCAAGAAGACGTAACCATATTCTTAACTAGTAAATATTAAGTTGCCGTTTCACCACAATAGCTTAACCTGTTGTGTGAGGCCAACTTAATTGGTTTTATATATTCACTAACACACCCCCTCAAGTGAAAGCCTTTTGGACTTGAAACTTGCACAAACCCACTCTACTTTGTGTTGAATAATAGGTGGATGGTAGGATTTAAACTCACGACCACTTGATCACAAAGGCTCTGATACCATATTAAGTGACCGTTTCACCACAATAATTTAAGCTGTTGTGTGAGGTCAACTTAATTGGTTTTATATATTCACTAACAGTAAAGAACAACTCCACAATAAGTGAGATGAATTATGTCTTACCTCAACTGAGCTGAGTTGATAAAGTTTTGTCGCCAATTCAAGCGGGCCAAAAGTAAAGGTGGCAGGGGCATTACTTGTGCCATTGCTGAATGTATACTTGTCATCTATTTCAGGTATTCCTATCCTCCTTATCTTCAAATTTAGAATTCGAGAAAAAAGGGGTAAAGCACATAATTTTTTTTTATGTAGTTTAAAAGATTATATAAAAACTTTATTGTTTTAAAATTTTTTGTCGTCTTTAGATAAAAAATAACGACAAAATACATATAGTATGAACATAAGATGTGGATTAATTAAATGCTATTTAGACGATTTAAATATGATACAAACAATTAATTTATTTTAATTATTAATATAATTCGAATCCATTTCGTTCAACTTAGGTTTAAAAGTCGGATTATTATATTAATTATATTTAATTAGTTTATGTTTGATGTTCATATTACATGTATTTTGTCGTTATTTTTAACAAAAAAATAAGAAAAGAAGTTTTTTTTTAATTGAAAATTTTAATGATCTAAAGGTTTTTTCAAAATTTCTAAAATTATAAGTTTATATTTTTTTTACCTTTAAAAATGGCTTAAGAGCATGCAAATTGAATTGCCACTCTTGCACTGGTTCCACATATGAATCGTAATATCACTAGGACTTATGGCTCAGTGTAAACGAATACCAAAGACATCCCTCTAAAATTTCAATATCTATTCGAGTCCTTGATGTGAATTTAAACCAAGTTATATCATTCCTAAATTTAAACGAGGTTAACAAATAGAGATTCACCTCTTGATTAATCGTAGAAGTGTTTAAGGCAGGGCCTGGCATCAAAGCAGAAATGAAAACAGCCACGGAAACCTTGTCAGGAAAATATTCCATGGCTTGAGAAATTGCCAACCCTCCATAACTGTGACCAACAAGGATCACTCTCTCATGATGAGATAGAGATGCCATGAAGTGTCTCAGAGGCTGAAAGTAATCCGAAATTGATCGGAGATCCATTGCTTGTCGAGGGTCGACCCCAGATGCACCCAAGTCCAGCGCAGTTACGTTATAACCTGAAGATTTTAGCAGTGGCACAAGTTTGAACCATGACCAAGCACCATGGCATGCCCCATGCACAAGCACAAAATGCTTGCTAGGAGGAGATTTTGGCGTCTCAGATAATGTTCCATATGCAGCAAAGATGAAGGAAATGCAAATTAGAGAAATGAAGAGCATATACCTCTTTTCTAGTGACATACTGTTCTAATCTAATGGCTTCCTTGGAGGGGGAGAAAGTTTGTCGCCGTTTTATTTTGGTAGACCTTGACTTAGTCGATCGAAAGTATGTCTGCGTCTAGTGAAGTCATTAGAGTGCTTAGGTTGAGTAGTTGACCCTAACACTTTTGGCTACTGCTGTATTGTATGTGCAGTTGTGCACTGTGTAGGTTGATAATGTAATAAATAACGTTGAGAGTTTCCATCAACAATGACTGCTTACTTCTTAAAATCCCCCGTCAGTTTTTATATGCTCTCAGAAGGTTACTTTCATGAGTTTTCCGCAAGTTTCTTCTCGATTACGTGTTAGTTTCTATCTTTGCAGTACAGGTTGATTATGAAATAAGTACTGTTGAGAGTTTCCATCAACAGTGACTGCTTATTTCTTAATATCCACCATCATATTTTATGAATTTTCTGAAGTTTCTTCTAGATTATTTTACGAGATTTTTAAGGTCTCTTCTAGATAACTTTGCAGTCAAATCGATTGATTGTGATTTTTTTTTAAAAAAAGTCAGTAAAAATTATATAAATAATCCAAAGTTATTTACAGCTAGAGATTTGCAAATCTCCAAACTCTTTTCCAAACTTACGCGCAAAACACAAATATCACTAAACAAGTTCCATCATCATGCAAACTAACCGTATCAAACCAATCCAAATCTACACTACAAGGACATAACAAACCCTCTTGACAGTAGCTTCCTTTCTAGCAACACACACAATATAATCCCATCAACCAATCCAACCTTACTACTAATCTTTGACATCAGTAACAATATATCATAATTTGACTTTTCGCGTTTCAATTCAAAGTCTTTATAGCAGAATCCGAATTGATCATCCTTATGAACAAGCAACATCCGTAGGAGAGGGGTCTTGGGATCCCTTTGTAGTTTTAGTACCATGTTTCCATAATCAAAGCTTGGTGAAGTATGTGCCTTGCCCTTCATCCTATGGTGAACCTTTTGTAGCAAAGAATGGGATTGCCCTTTTTTTACCGGAACCTGGACCTGGAGTCAAAACCTACAGACAATTCATTAGATACAAAAAGGAATAAAATATATTTATCTTCTCTCAGTGTTTGAGCTGAGGTGTTCCATAACTTAAAAGATCAATCGCGTAGAGAAACTCTCTACATCCAAGACTTCATCTTTAAAGGTTCGCAGGTTTCTTTCAGTCCACAGGTTATAAACAATGACAGAAAGGATAATGAAGAAGGTATTTATGTCACAGGTTCTGGAGGTATTTGACTGGTTAACCCATAATAAAATGGATTGAAGATTGGTTAGGTGAGTTAGGTGGATTTGGAAGTGGCTTAGGCTTTTGAGCCAAACAGTTTTTAAGAAAGGACATTCAAAGAATAAATGATCAATAGTCTCCAAGTCCGCAACACACAAAGAACACCGATTAGGAGTGTGGAAATAAAGTAATTTGTCCCTTGTTTGCAATTTATTCAAGAAGGCTAACCATAATATGAAGGAACACCTTGGACTATTCCTTTTATGCCAAACAATTTTATACCAAGGGACTGTCTGAAGTGGAGGTCTCAAGAATGTATATGCAGAAGCATTTGTATACTCCTTCGAAGAGCTAGCTAGCCATTCTAAATTATCCTCTCTTGAAGAATCTGGGTAGTATTGTAAAGGATCAAGATTACTGATAGTCCCAACAGTTGCCTCCTGCAAGCACCAGTCATTGTTTCTGATTACTGCAGAAACTCTAGCAGTCATAGGAAATTCAGACCCATTGATCAACCTAGGTGTAGAATGAGCCATTAAGATACCTCTTGAATGTCAAGGATCCTGCCTTAAGAAAGTAGAGTTTCCATTTCCAATTCTAAATCTGAACTGGCTCCCAATTTGGTCCCTCATATACAAAATTTTCCTCCAACTCCACGAACAACAATTGTTAGGAGAGGTATTCCATAAATTTTTCCGTTTGAGGATAATAGTATGAACCCACCTAACCCATAAAACTTCCTTATCATGAAAAATAAAACAAATTCTTTTCCCTAGCAACACACTATTTCAAGTTAACAAGTGTTTAAAACCTAGACCCCCTCTTTTTTAGATCTACAAATGTCGTTCCATTTGACCTTAGCATGAGCTTTTGTTTCCACTTTCCCCGACCATAAAAAGTTCCTAAGCTTTGTCTCTATTTCCTTAATAATGGAAGTGGGGAGGATGAAAAGGCTAGACCAATAGACCTGAAATGAAGAAAGGACCGAGATAACTAATTGCATTCTTTCATCATAAGAGAGAAATTTATGAGTCCATTTGTTGACCCTGGAATCAATTTTTTCCAGCAAGGGTAAACAATCCCTCCTAGACAACCGACCTGTCAGAAGAGGAACTCCCAGGTAATGAATGCGAAGTTGCCCTCTTTTAAGACCAGACATGATTTCTATTTAGTTGACCATTGGATCCATATCAGGAGACACAAAGAAATGACTCTTGGACAGATTCATTACCATACCAGAAAAGTTGGAAAAAGTGCTTAAGCAATCTAATAAGGTACGGACCGAGGCCAAATCACCATGACAAAATATTAGGAGATCATCAGCAAATAAAAGATGAGTAAGTTTGAGGGCTTTACATCTCCAATGGTAAATAAAGGAATTATTGCCTCCTATGCAATTATTTAGGCTCCTTGAGAAAACCTTCATACAGAGAATAAAGAGTAAAGGAGATAAATGATCCCCTTATCTTCGACCTGGCTTGCCTGGGAAGAATTTTGAGGGGGGATCCATTAATCAAGACAGCATAGGTAGGGGAGGTAATACATTCTCGAATCCAATCAATGAACTGGAGAGGACAACCTACAGCTACTAGCACATTCAGTAGGAAATGCCAATGGATCGAATCATATGCTTTTTGTAAATCCACTTTGAAAGCACATCTCCTATGGTTATTGACAAGATGATAATTCTTGAAGAGTTGTCTTTTTTAGGAAAAAGAGTGATGAAAGTAGAATTAATCTCTTTGAGGAGTCGCCTATGATGGAAAAAATCTTGGATTGCCCTAGAGACATCCTCCCCTATGATATGCCAAGTGTGTTTGAAGAAAACCCCATTAAATCCATCCGGCCTAGGAGACTTATTAGGGTTAAAAGAATTGAGAACATCCTTAATCTCTTGAGTTGAGACTTCAGTAATAAGATTGTTTAAGAGAGTATCCGAAATCCTATTAGGGAAACAACTTTCCACAAACTCTTTAGAAGGAGGAAGGTCCATACTATTCCCAATAGTGCCTCAAAATAAACCTAAAAACTGGTTTTGAATCTCTTCTACTTCATCAATTCGAATGCCAATTTCTCCTAGGAGAGAGTGAATGTTATTTTTATTCCTATTTGCTAGGACAGGAAGGCGAAAAAATTTGGTGTTTTTATCCCCCTCTTTGAGCCACTTGATACGGGAAGATTGTTTGTAGAAAGACTCTTGGTCAGCTAAGGCTCTAATCAAGTTACTAATGGCCTTAAATTCCTTGTCAACCAGGAAAGGTCAGCTAGGAAACTGTCTCTTTTGATCTTGTTTTTGATTAAGAGTTGTTTGGCAATCCTCTACTTTAGCATTCACATCACCTACTTAACCAGACTTAAGCCTTTTTAGGGCCTTTCTCACCAGTTTAAGCTTGGCCACAACACAAAACATAGGGGTTTCTTGGACTGGAGTATTCCAGGTGTTAAGTCAATTAAAATGCATATATTTTAGACTTAATATTTATTGATTTGTTAAATTGGTATTTATAAATTGATGGAATTATTTGTTAAATATTTACAGGGGGTTTCCAATGCCGTAAAGACGAAAAAGGATCGAAAAGAGGAAAAATATGAAAGAAATCCCAATTCTG
>JAOSBP010000205.1:32419929-32433383 GCA_027563825.1 Erythroxylum mucronatum
GTATAAGATATGTCATTCATTATTTGGCAATTATGTAAATCATATCATACCCTTCAACTTGATCCTCATGTTTGAAATTAGTAGTGAAAGTTCGTTTTCTAATTTTCGTAGTGATTTTGGAAATGTTGAAGGTGGAAGTAGTAGTGGTAGTAGTGGTAGTGGTATTGGTAGTGTTCCATCTCAGGCTTAAGAAGAAGTACCTAAATCTGATGTGAGGAAGAGAAGAAGGCAGGTGACTAGTTTCTTTGCACCACAAACAACTCCTAAAGCCCAACCTTCAATTTGTAGTGCAATGCAATCAAGAGATGCGGTTCACAATGTCGATATGGTAGTAGCTAGATGGTGGTATGATACAGGTTTGTTATTTAATGCTTCTCAATCTTATTATTATCAACCTATAATGGATGCAATAGCCTCTTATGGTCCAGGATATAGAGGTCCTTTGATTGATGACTTAAGAGGTAAACTTTTGAGTTGTTCTGTTTATGAAATTAGAAGTTATTTGGCTTAAAAAAGAGTGAATTAGGGTACTTATGGATGTTCAATCATGTGTGATGGTTAGACAAATAGGAGACAAGAGCCTATTATAATTTTTTTGGTTTATTCTACAAATGGCTCCATGTTTTTGAAATCTATTGATGCATCTGGCCTTATTAGAAATATTAAGACTTTGTTTGCGATATTTGATAAAGTTGTGAATGAAGTAGGGCCATAAAATATTGTTCAGTTTATTACCGACAATGATTCCGCTTATAAAGCGGCAGGAAAAAGGTTGTAGAATACATATAATTCATTTTTTTGGACTCCTTGTGTTGCACATTACATTGACCTATTGCTGGAGAATATAGGGGATCCTTGGTATTTTCCTATTATTGATGAGACTATGCAGAAAGCTAAAAAGGTGACAAAGTTCATTTATAATCGTGCTTGGGTATTGAATTTGATGAGAAAGGAATAGTAGGAATTTGTGTCGTCCTGCTTTGACAAGATTTGCAACAAATTTCTTATCACTTCAATCTTTTGTTTCGATGAAGAAAGAGTTAAGACAAATGTTTACAAGTGATAAGTGGATTCCATCTCAGCATGCTAGGTCTAAAGCTGGAGTGGAGGTTTGTAATATTGTACTGGAAGATAGATAATTTTGGTCTCAATGCCAATTTGTTATCCGAGTTTGCGAGCCTTTAGTGAGGGTGCTTCACTTGGCTAATAGTGAAGAAAAGCCAACAATGGGATATTTTTTTATTCTATGGAGAGAGCGACGGAAGCAATCAAGGCCAATCTGAAACATAGGCCTTCTTTATACACACCATATCTTTCAATCATTAATGAGAGAAGGGAAAGACAAATTTTTTCTCCATTGTTTGCAGCTGGGGCATTTTTGAATCCTAGTGTCTATTTTAGATTGGATCTTACTAAGAAAGTTGAAGTTAATAGAGGAATGCTTTTAACTATTACAATAATTGTTAGCATTGACATGATGTAAGATCTTTTAAGCTCACAAATGGAGCTTTAAAAGTTGTCTTATGAGGATTTTGGAATTTCGATTGCTGTTAGACAAAGAGGAAAACTTTCTCCATATATTAGTTATTTTCTTTTTCTTATTTGTTGAAAATTAATTATCACTTTATTTAGTTTATAACACTACTTTTCTTATCTTATGACTTACAGTTTCTTGGTGGGAACAATTCAAAAATCGTGTTCCAAAATTGAAAAGGTTTGCAATTCAGGTTAAGTCAATGTATGAGTGCAACAGGCTGTGAACTAAATTGGAGCACATTTGAATTTATCCACTCTAAGAAAAGGAATAGATTGGAGCATAAGATGTTAAATTACTTGGTTTTTGTTCGTTATAATTTAAAGTTTTACGAAAGGTATGTTATTATTATTATTATTTTCGATATAATTTCTTATAATTTTCTAATAATTAAATTTTATTGTTTTCTAGGAGTCTTAATAGCACAAGTAGTTAAACTGATCTAATTTCCATTGATAATATTGATCTTTTGGTAGATTAGGTTTCTGAAGAACCGAATTTGGTAGATGTCAATGACTTATAATCTTTGATAGGAAAGCATTGACATGCCATTTGATGCGTTAAATTTAAATGATAATGATGATGAAGCTCCTCTCAATAATGAGAATTTTGTACCAAATGATAACTGGAGCTCATCAAATGCAATCTTGCATGGCTCATCAAAATCAAACTTCACGTCTTTTTGGAGTAGTCTACACATGGGTTGTGCAATCTTTGAAAAATCTTTGATAAATTGCCGATATAATCCTGCATGACCAAGAAAAGAGTGAACTTCCAGCACAGTTGTAGGGTAAGGTAAAGATCTTATAACATCTATCTTAGCCTTATCGACCTCAATACCCTTAAAAGAGACTGTATGACCCAAAATTATGCCTGGATCAACCATAAAATTACAATTTTCATAATTTAAAACCAAATTAGTCTCAATGAAACATTTAAGCACTTCCTCAAGGTTGATAATGCATGTTTCAAAAGATTCTCCATAAACCGTAAGGTCATTTATGAAAACTTCCATACAATTTTCCACAAGATTAGAGAAAATATTTACTATACACCTTTGAAATGTCTCTGGTGCATTACACAACCCAAATGGCATTCTTCGGTAGGCAAAGGTGTCGAATGGATATGTGAAGATTGTTTTCTCTTGGTCTTTTGGTGCAACCAAAATTTGGTGATAACCTGAATAACCATCTAGACAGCAATAGTGAGATTTACTTGCAAGTCTTTCAAGCACTTGATCAATAAACAGAAGCAGAAAGTTATCTTTTCTAGTAACTGAATTTAGCTTCCTATAATCTGTGCAAACTCTCCACCCGTTTTGAACACGAGTAGGTATCAACTCACCATCACTATTTTCTATTACAATTACCCCAATTTTCTTTGGAACTACTTGAACCAGACTTAACCAATTGTTATTTGAAATGGGATAGATAATTCCAGCATCAAGATTTTATTTTTCACCACTTCCATAATTGGTGGATTCAAACGACGTTGGGGTTGCCTTACCTCCTTTGCTTCATCTTCCATCAAGATTCGAGGCATATAAATGGTAGGACTAATGCCTTTTAAATCAGCCACTATCCATCCAAAGGCTTCTTTGTGCTATCTTAACACCTAAATCAATTGATTTTCCTGCAAAAGAGTGAGTTTATTTGAGATTATAACAGTTAACGTATCTTGCTCACCCAAAAAATGTATTTAATATGGTTAGGCAAACTCTTCAGCTCCAACGTGGATGGTTGAATCAACAAAGGCAGTAGCTTAAAGCTGTTTCGAGACAACTCCACAAAAGATAATTGTTTCACCAATAGTTTGGTTTTCTCTAAATGGCAAAATAGAACTTCAAGTTCGTTATTAGGCACCAATGTTTCTGTCATTGATTGCCACTGTAACACATCTCCCATCCCTAAGATTGTCTCAAGTTCATCTCTTCCATTTAATGATGAATTTTTCTGCACCCAAGTCTTAATAAAATCCACAGAAACAACAGAATGTTCATCATCCGAAAATTTCATAGAATTGTATATATTGAATTTAATTAATTCACCATCAAATTCCATAGTCAATGATCCATCATGAACATCAATTTTTATTCTAGTGGTTTTTAAGAACGACCTTCTAAATAAAATTGGAGTTGAAGAAGATACATCATCATTCCCTGTCTACAAAATATAAAAATTAGCTGAAAAAAGCATTTCACCCATTTGAACTAAGATATCCTCTAACACTCCTTTTAGATAAGCATTTGAACGATCCGCTAATTGAATCATTACGTTAGTTTCTTTGAGAGATCTCATGTTTAAGGACTTGTAAACATCATAAGGCATGACATTTATTGATGCACCCAAATCTAACATAGTTTTTTCAATTCTTAATTCACCAATTTTACGGGGAATAGTGAACATACCTGGTTCTTGACATTTAGGTGGTAGCTTTTTCTTTTACAATATGGCTGAAACATTCTCTCCTAATTGCATTTTCTCATCAAATTTCAATTTTTGTTTTGAAGTGCAGAGTTCCTTAAGAAATTTAGCATAACGAGGAATTTGTTTAATAGTATCAAGCAAAGGAATATTTACATGGACTTTTCTGAGAGTTACCCCTATCTCTTTCTCTTGTTCCTCTTTCTTTGCTTTGGTGAATCGACTAGGAAAAGGGGGTTGTACAATGAATTTCTGCAAACCTGAATGTGACTTTTATGGTTGGTTAAATACCTCCTTTCTTGCTTCTTCTTTGATTTCTCTCTTGGATATTTTTGGAGAAGGTTCCTTCAATTATTTACCACTCCGTAACATGACAACTTTAGCATTTTGCTTGGGATTAATTTATGTTTGAGCAGGAAATTTTCTAGAACTTTGTGTCTCCAACAGATTGATGACTATTGCCATTTGGCTAAATTGATTTTCAAGATAGCTTGAGTATCTTGCTGAAATGTCATGGTGTTAGTTGCTAAAGACTTAACTATATCTTCCAAATAAGACTTACCTTCGAAATTGGGTGCCATTTATTGATGTTTTCTAGGGACATAAAGTTGCCTATATTGCTAGAAATTTGAAGCAGCTTGTTATCCTTAAGAGTTCCCATAACACAGATTTGGATGGTCACGCCAACCCGGATTATAGGTGTTGAAGAATGGGTCATATTTCCTTTGATTTTGTCCAGCAAACCCCCTACGACATTGACTTGTTCTACATTTTCTTCCTATAAAATCGAACATGCATCAGTGGAGTGTCCTAACATCAAACTTATTCCATATGCCCTTGCTTCTTTTTTTGTAACCGCAAAATGTCATACCAAAGATGTAAGATCATCTACTCTCTTCTCCAACGCTGACACGTTCACCTCATTCACTTATTTTAAACTATGGCCAGAATATATCCCAAATTGTTATGCATTGGAAGCCATATTCGCTATCAAGTCTCTTGTAGCTGTCGGTGTTTTGTCAACCAAAGCTCCACCACTTGTAGCATCGATCATACTCCTGTCTGTAAGCAAAATACCTTTGTAGAAGTATGGAATCAATAGATGATCATTTATTTAGTGATGGGGATAGCTAGCACAAAGCTTCTTGGATCTTTCCCAATATTCATATAGTGTCTCCCTCGTGTGTTGTCGAATGCCATAAATTTCTTTTCTAATATTGGCAGTTCATTATAATCATAGAACATGCACTTCATAAATCATCAATCTTAAGCACAATTCTCATGATTCATGCATTTCTCGAGCTTGCAAGTACATGCTGACACATAAACACATAGCTGATGGTTTGGTAAGTCCACAAATACTGATGAGCTACACAAGTGCAGTCATATTCTGAGGAGTCCAAAAAGGAACATCCTTGCCACAGTCGGGCAGGCGGGCGAAGCCTATACTGGTCAACGTGCACCTGACTTTGCTGGGTGGACTACCTTACCCACATAACATGAATTCATGCATAAAACTGGACTTATCTTGTCCAACTGACTGATTTCTGAAAATGGATTTTCATGCAATCCAATTAGCTTATGCTAAAATCACATTTCATGATTTCACTGATATTCATGCTCATTCAATTCATGACAAGTTCAAGCAAATGTCATGTGCTACTATAATGCTCACATAATGGCAATCATGGATCACTTAATGCTCATTTTCAAGCAACAATGTCAAGCATTCAATACACAATCAATGTTCATTTTCAAAGTAGTTGGAAATCATAATGTCATTAATTAATTAGCATTCATATCTTACTAACATAAAGATAAGCATGAAACCTACCTTATAACTTGCTAATCCTTGCTTAATGGAACTCCTCCTCTTGCTCTTCTCTTCCTTCTTGTTCTTCTTCAAGAACAACAATAAACCAAATCAACACAACTTCAATTAAAAACCCACACAACATCTTACATGAAATTGATCTTGGATTCACTAAACCCACTTCATATTTAAGCATTATAACTCAAAACCCAACCAAAACTTAAACCTTGAAATGAAGACTTACCTTAATCTTCAACTAACCAAGTGGTTTCTTGTATCAAAATGTTGCTTAAGCCTTCCTCCACGTTTTTATCTCTTGAACTTTCTTGAAACAACCACTTGATCCACTTAGAAAGCCAAACCCTAGCTTCTCTCTCTTTTTCTCTCCATCTCCACGAACTTCTCACCTTCTCTCCCTCTAATTTTTGTTCTCTTCCTCTTCTTTCCTACTAATTCACTTATTCTCCTTCTTTTATACCTCCTTCAATTTCTTAAGCCCAAAGCCCAAACCCATCTTATCCTCTTCCTTCTTATTCTTCCACCTACAACTTAAGCCCATTCTCATCCTCCTCTCATATAACTTAAACCCAATCATTTCATTCTTCTTCTTCCTTTCAAGGCCCAAAACTTTACTCAAGCCCAACTAACATATCTAACATATTTAATTCCAACTAACACATTAAATGTTTTTAACTCTTAACACCTAACTCATTAATTCCTTTTTAATACATGCTATCTAACTCATTTAATGTCATATGCTAATTATTGTCAACTTAATTTAATGCTAACACAATTTACTCAATTAATCTAATCATGCTTAATTTAAAAAAAAATTCGGGGCTAACACAAACTACATCAAATTCCTTCAAATGCTTGTAAGGGTCCTCTCTTAGTAGACCTCGGAAAAATTGATAATAAATAAATCATCCATGAGTTCAGTTCAAAGGTATTGTTGTCCCCTAAATTTGGAAAATTGATGCAATGGGGCTGTTCTCACACCACAACACTACACAATACTCAACTTCAAACTAGAATTCGAAACTCTTAGAGACAGAATTAAAATTTGATTCCTTCATGAAATTTGTATCCATATGTCTCTAGTATAATCTAATCTTAAAATCATTCCATTTGGATGTCTACAGATCAATATATGACCAAAATATAGATGTTTGTTTAGTGAAAACACTCCATTTAACATATTTCAGCACCCTTCATCATTTTCATCCTAAACTCATCAATCAACCATTATCAATCCTTTCCTAATGAATTCAGGTGGAAATGAAATTGGGTGGAGAGGAAAGAAAATGTGTGAGGAGTTTGTGGTTTAAATTTCAAGTCAATTGGAGGTCCGGAGAAGAAGTTATGGTCAAAAGAGTGAAGGGTATTTAAAACTGTCAAAAGGCATTGCACTCTCATTGTCACGATCGTGCACTGCTTGTTGAATCCTCTCTATCACAATTGTGCTTGTGCATTATCGTGCACTGCCTGACGCCTTCCTTATGTCACGATCATGCTTGTGCACGATCGTGCACTACCTAATGCTTCCTCTCTGTCGCAATCGTGCAACTCCCAGATAATCCTTTCTATCGTGATCGTGCAACTCCTTGTTAACTCCTCACTATCACGATCATGCAACTTCTTTGAGGTTCCCTCTCTGTGACGATCGTGCAACTCTCCTAAGGTTCCTCTCTGTCACGATCGTGACATACGAACTTACCTAGATTTTACGAAACAACATATTTTCATCACTAATTCATCTCTTTTGCTTAGTCTATCATTTCTAACTTATGTCCTCATTATTTCCTCTTCATTCTTACTTCCATTTCAGCTCAACTCATTCACACCCAAATAAAAATCTATGATTGATCATAAACATCAAAAACAAAATATATCATATACACACATTCATCATATTTGCTGCACATGTTCATCTTCATTAACACCTTCATTTCATCTCTAACTTATCATTTTAATTCTTCCCATTTCAAGACATCACATTACACCTTTTTTTAACTCTAGACTCATTTTAGTTCATCTCCAAAACACCCAAAGAGATCCACATTAATAAACAGTGAAAAAAGAGCATAAGCATATCATCTTTTCATGAAGTTTTTGCACTCTTTGTACATCATCATAATGATCTTTCTATCTCAAAATTCATCTCAACAACATCTTATGAAATATTGTTCATCAAATATGAAAAATCAAGACATGAACACACCCATGTTTCTTATTCACGTTTCAGCCAAATATACATCCTCACTTTATAAACATTTAACTGCTAACTATCAACGTACATGTCTCATTCCATAAATCATGAAGAGTAATATGTTACTTGTTTAAAACTCCAAACTCTTGAAAATCATGTGAACCTTAGTTTTCCATGAAACACTATCATCAACAGTTAAGAGTGGTAAGGCGGGTCTTCTCATAGCAAATGAAGAAGACAACAAAATGATAGAAGCAAGAAGGGTGAAAGCAAGGCTTATGTTGATAGAACAAAAAGAGAGGTTCTTAGGTGAAGAAGATGAAGAACGAAATGAAGAGAAATTAACAAGAGGTGAGAACAAATGAATACAGTGAAAGGTAAATAAAAATTTAGATGGTCTTTCACTTGGGAGAGAGCGTCGTAGGGGTGGATGCATGGCTTGGCAAGTGACACTTGTCACTTGCCACATGTCCACTTCCTATGGTCTTACTTGGTTCTCTTATCTAACTAGTCAATTTGTCTCCAATTTTTAATTCAATTGTCTCACAATCTTCAATATCATATTCTCAACAAATCATAATACCATTAGCCAATTATTTTAACTATCATTTGACACTTATTTCTACTACCATAAATTAATTGTATTGCCACTTGACATTTTTTCCAGTCCAAAAAATACTAATAATTTCAAAATTTTCCTAAATTTTACCAAAAATTCCATATCAACAATTACTATCACCAAATCAATTTTTAAGACATATAATCCACAATTTTCAATAAAATCACATTTATAAATCAATTATACCAGAAAAAATGTCAATGAATGCATGTACAATCATTTAACGTGTACAATAATTAATATTCACATGTTTGTGTATTCTATATTATGCATGAGAAATGAAATACATTTTCTAACTTCTCAATAATCTCTCATGTACACTATTCTAGGGTTCTAACTTTTTACATGGGATAACGGGATGTTACATATTTGCTAATTAGAGAAAGAGGAATTACAATAACCCAAATTGGAGAGACTATTCTAGCAATATTGTAAGTCGTCCAATAAACCTGACTTACTTTATAATTTGAAGAAGTTATAAAAGGAGTCAAAAAATGCTTATTGTCAATAACGATCTTTATGAAGCATTTAATGGAAGTATAATTAAAGCTTGGAGTAAAAACATCATCACCATACTTGAGAAAATTATAGTACTTATGATGAAAAGATTAGTTAAAAATAGGAACATAGCAACTAAATAAAGAGATGACATTAGTCTAAGAATAAAGACCAAATCGAGAATTAATAAAAAGTATAGCATTGATTGTGAACTTGAGAGTAATGGTGTTGGTGGGTTTGAAGTGGTACAAAAAAAAGGGTTAAGCATATTGTCAACTTGAAGAGTAAGACGTGTAGTTATAGAAGTTGGGATGTGTTGGGTATCCTATGTTTGCATGCCATTACTGACATTGTTTACAATAATGAAGAGCCTGCAAAATATGTATCTCATTGATTTATAAAGGAGAAGTACTAATAAGGTTTTTAATATATGATGGAGCCAGTTGAAGGAGGCAAATTATGGCCTAGAACTAAATGTAAACCACCATTATCACCTTCATTTCAAAAATGCTCAGTAGGCTAAAGAAGAATAGGAGAAAGGAGGATTGGGAGAGTACTACTAAGGGTAACAAGATGTCAAGGAGAGGCAAAAAAATAACATGTCAACAATGCTTCTAGCAAGGACATAACAAAAAACTTGTCCTAGGAAAGATGTGTCACAACAAGTTTCAACAATTACACATGTAAGTTAACACATTAATTATTATTCTTATTCATATGTCTCTACATCCTTAAACATTTGTTTTCATTTCTTCCAATGCAGTCTACAAGTGATGTCCAAGCAAAATGTTCTAATATTAATCCTTCAATTCAACCAACTATTTCAAAGCCAAATAAAAGAAAGAGACCAATATGTGGATATGGGTTACTATCAAGTGAAGAACCTAAACCAGTAGTAACAAGATGAGTTATAACTCATCAATTATGGTTACGGGTATTGAGTTATATGTCTTAAATCAATTTTGACAATTGGATTATCCTTTGAATATGTGTTACAGTTTTTTAGGATTAAACAAATGTGAGGATTAGAAGGACGTTTAAAGCTTTAGGAAGTTCTATTTAGAGATACATTTTACCAATGTGCCTTATCCTATAAAATATGTACAAAGTTATAGCTTGGTAAAAAGAAATACTTTTGGATTATACAATGCCAATGTGCCTTGTCCTACTAGATAGGAACAACAAAATACTTGTATGAATGAATATAATTATTTTGGAAAATACAAGATGAGAACAAAGAAAAACTTTTACAAAACGAAACGTTTATATGAATGCGCATGGTTGTTTTGGTCTGTTATGTGTTAAGTGTTTTGATATGTATATTTCATGTCCATTTACTAAGTCAGTTAAGTGCTAATGAGAATGATTTAGGAACTTGATGATTGGGATCATAAGAAATTCTTCATAAACCAATGAAGGAAATGGGATCAATAATAATGAGATTAATTCAAGAATTTGATACATATTAAAGATGTCACTTTGAGACTTATTTGTTAGAATCCCTTTTGATTACATACAAAATGGTTTAAAAGCAAAGAAGCTATAATTATACACTCAATCAGTCATTGAATATAAAATACTAGAGTACTATTGACTATCGTGTTTATAAGAATATTCAAATCGCTAGGATATATTGAATAAAATTAATTAGCTACAATCCTCCACTACAACGAATTCCACATGATAGCCATTAATCCACAAAAACAAAAAATTTGTTCATCCACCCTTAATACCAAACTTGAATTTGTTCTTTGACTCACAACACAATGCTTAACCATAACCTACTGCACAAAATCAAATGGAAAGGACAAATATATTCAACATCTTACAAATTTTTAAGAGCCTTTCATAATGCAACATGTCTAACTTACAATCTTTAAAATCTCTGAAGTTAGATTTAAACTATCATACTATTTTTGTCCGAGGACCAAATATATACAATACAATATCAAAATTTTACAACCAATCAATTCATGATTTCAATACTATTAAACTAACATATACGTTAAAAGAAAAGCAAGAATTAGCGATGGAAAATTACCGACGGAAAAGAAACCGTTACAAATTACCAACAAAAATCTTATTTCCGTTGGAACAATTGTCGGGAAAGAACATATAATGTACTTTAAAGTTGTCATTGAAGATGTTACATTACATTGTACACTAATGCAAAGAACATATAATGTACAACAGTACAAGAGATATATAGTAACGGAGTTGTACCTAGCCAACCATTAAACTCTTCAGAAAATGATAAATTAACAATGAATAAGGCAAAAGCACCCAACATCAAACCAATGTAAATGATTTAGACCATTAACTAGATTGAAAAAATCCTGAAAAATTGGACAATAGTTATCCTAATTATAAATATTAATTTATAACTTTAGAATGTATAAAATTAGAATCTTCAAAAACTCTATTCATAAATAAACAAATAATCAATATGTATTCATAAGTGGATCATACTTATTATAACTCCATGTTTTAATTTATCATAATTATCATATATTTGCATTTGGATTTTGGATTCCATATTTTTAGATTTTCTTAGTGTGTTTAAGTTCATTGCATTATTTGAGTCGTTGATTGATTCATGTACTCGAATTTGATATACAGACTATTGCACGGCCTTCCACGTTACTCTCAATAGAATCTATGTTTACACACGAAATATGGAACATGCAAGAACAACAGTGACTCGATAGACTTGAGAGGCAGATGAAAAGATTTTGCATTTTCTCGTAATGAAGCTCAACTACAGTATATTGGTAGTGTCTTCAAGTTTGGAACTGCAACCCATGGTTAGGTGATTCTTTTTAGTAGCCTGGGAACATTGGAGGAGGAGGTGATGAGTACTGGAACCCGATATTTGGAGGGAGCACAATATCTGGTAGTGGTGGTGAAGGAAGGACTACAGGAGGAGGGGATGCAGTCGGTGGTGGTGGAGGGGAATGAGTGGGCGGCGGTGGTGAGTAGACTGGTGGTGGTGGTGGAGAGTGGACTGGTGGTGGTGGGGAGAAGACTGGTGGTGGTGGAGAGTGGACTGGTGGTGGTGGGGAGAAGACTGGTGGTGGTGGAGAGTGGACTGGTGGGGGAGGTGGTGAGTGGACTGGTGGAGGTGGTGAGAAGACTGGCGGTGGAGGTGAGTGGACTGGTGGTGGAGGTGGTGAGTGGACTGGTGGTGGTGGTGAGTGGACTGGTGGTGGAGGGGAGTGGACTGGTGGCGGAGGTGAGTGGACTGGTGGTGGTGGTGAGTGCACTGGCGGTGGAGGGGAATGGACTGGTGGCGGAGGTGAGTGGACTGGTGGTGGTGGGGAGTGGACTGGAGGTGGAGGAGACTTGACAGGTGGAGGGAGGGAGGGGACTGGGGATGGTGGGGAATGAGCTGGTGGTGGTAGAGAATGAACAGGAGGTGGAGACTGAGTATCAACAGTAGGGGGCTTGTTACTGCTTGATGGCGGGGATTTAGGCGACTGTTCAAGCTCCGGTGCAGGTGCAGGAGCGGGTGATGGTTCCTTACCACGTCCAGGATTTCCTGGTTTGTGAGGATCATCAAATTGTGCAGGTGCTGGTGATGGTGATGATGGATTTGGTTCAGGAACTTGAGGAGTAACAGGGGCTGGTGGTGATTCAGGCTGTGGTTTTGGTGACGTTGGTGTTTGAGGAATAGGTGGTGGTGTATCTGGCGTTAATGTAGGTACGGAAGGTGCAGGTGTTGAGGGTGTTGATGGTGTTGGTGGTGATCGGGATGGTGTTTCAGGCTTTGGAGAAGATGGTGTTGGTGGTGATGGGGATGGTGTTTCAGGCTTTGGAGAAGATGGTGTTGGTGGTGATGGAGATGGTGTTTTAGGCTTTGGAGATGATGGTGTTGTTGTATGTCTGGGTGGTGAAGGTGAGTGCTCTGGTGTTGGAGCAGAAGGTTTTGATGGCACTGAAGGTTTTGATGGCTCTGGAGGTAAAGATCCACTTCCACCGCCGCCGCCGCCGCACTTGTCCTTGCTGCAGTCCACAGGTCTGCTTACAACTGGGTAACATGTCCTGGCTGTCTTCTGGTTTGGCCTATCAGGCAAGCAATTGCTGGTATCATCCAACACAATGTCCTTCCTTGAAGGTGGTACGCATGCTTGACCCTCGCCCTTGAAGTAGTTATATGAGAATGTGAAATTTGTCAAGGCTGGTAGCTTGCAAACGTTCTCAGGCACGAATCCTGTGAACTTGTTATATGCAAGATTCATCACTTCAAGAGTTTTCAGGCTGGAAAGGCTTGACGGCAAGTCTCCAGTGAACCCATTGAAGCTGGCATCAAAGAGTGTCACGTTGCCTAGCATTCCAATCTCTGGTGGGAAGCAACCTCC
>JAOSBP010000205.1:32457548-32471272 GCA_027563825.1 Erythroxylum mucronatum
TATGATATATCAATATGGACTATTTTGCAAATTTTAAAAAGTTTAGGGACTATTTTATAAATTTAAAAAATATCCCGAAACGGTACCCGGTACCATCCTATACAGGTACAGTTCCGTTCCAGAGCCCAATCTGATACCAGGTTCGGTACGAAATCCATAACATTGGTTGCAATAATATTAATTATATTTGTTAAATAATATTAATTTAATATAAAGTATATATTAATTAATTAAGAAGAATGATTTTATTTTATTTTTTATAAATAAATAAATAAAAATTATTGTTTAAATATAAATTAATTTAGTTAATAACTAAATTAGTGTAGTATATTCTTTACAAATAATTTGGTGTATAATGGTTGGAGTAACACCAAATTTGGTGTAAAATTTTAGTGAAACAGTTGGAGATGACCTAATGTCGAAATTAAGATTAAGTTACCCAAGTTCATCCTAAATTCGAGTTTTGAAAACTATAAACAATTTATTATTTTATAAAAAAGGACGTCGTTTTATATTTTTAATTTAAAAATAAAATAAAATAAGAATGAGATATGCTTAGTCATATCTAAACTTAACCTCAGATTCAATTGCCTCGAATTTGGATCTGGGCAGATTATTACAAATACAATATTTTTATATAAGGCATTATTAGCCAAATTATAACCATGATAAGCACATATTAGGTGAATGATCACATAAAAATAGGTTAATTATAAAAATATTCTAAATTTAATTAATTTTATAATACAAGTTTGTAGTTTAATAATAATAATAAAATATTTCAGTTTTCAATTTTTAATAATAATTATCTGAAATTAAATTTTTTATTAACATGAACGAGGTAATAAGTCATATCAAATTAATATTTGTATCATAGGACTGTAACATGTTTTATTTGTGATATATATAAATTTTGTTATTTAATAAATTAAAAATATTAAAAACTTTAAAATAATTATATATATTCATTTATGTCATTCACAAAATATAAGCATCAGATTATTTTGTTAAAATTTCATATTTAATGCTATTTTTTAAAATTTGAATTAATATTATAAATTGATTAATTTTTATTTTTTTAAATAATTAACCTCACAAAAATTAATGGAGAGAGAGGCAAAACATTCATTAGCAAAGTCCAGCGTTGAGGTAGCAGCTAAAACGACGTGTAGTTGTTGAAGAGAAAATACGCGCCAACTTAGCAAACGCAAAATTAGAAAGAATAACAGAAAAGCACTATTTTTTTTCAAAAAATTTCATTTTTGATCTAAGAAGTGAATCAAAGACGAACATGAGGCCGATGGAAACCATACACGATCTAGTCGAAGAGGCAAAGCTAAGAACGGTTTGGTGGTTTCTTTGTATCTTCGCCGTCACTTACTTCTTGTCTCGTAAGCTTGTTGCTTGATTGCGCTGATCTAAGAGAAGCATAAGTTTTTGTTAGGGGAGGTTTTCGATTCAATTGTCGTTTTTCTGTTACAATCCGGTTCTGAATTTGTGTTTACTGTGATAAATTAGTTATCTTTTTGATACATTTTAGTTGTTCACTGTGAATTTGTGCTGGTATTTCTATTTATTGATATACTTTTGTGTAGTGTTGTTCTAGTTGTTTTGAATTTCGGGATTGTATGTCATTTTTAGTCATTTTAGGTTTAACTGTGAATTCTATTTTTTTAAAAACCCAATTAAGTTACTTTATTGCCCGTAATGCATTCGTTTTATATATCCATTTTTATTTTCTTTTGTTTTTTCTTTTCTTCTTTTGAAGTGAAGAATTCTTGCATATAAGCATTTTAACTGCGTTTTTATATGGTATTAATATTTTCTGAGTTGAGCTTTGGTGAATGATGATTTATGACACTGATACAATAATATGATTTTAAATTATATACCAGAGGTTGCTCGTTTGGATGAGGTAATAGTTTACTGTGTTGACATATTGTTAATGATGATTTGTGACTGTGTTTATAACAGTTAGTATACGTATCAGGTTGCATGTAGTTTTTGGCTCTGTGGTAATTGTTGTTGTGACTATGAATATTGTTAGGATTTTGGTTCCTTATTGCAGATACAAGCACATCAATGTGGGTGAATCTGCCAATATCAATCCTAATTGTATCTGCACTGCGAGTTTTGTCTAATGAGGTAGAGCTCAAGTGGAAAGTACGCCAGCCTGTTTCTCTGCAGTCATATTTGTCTCATTTGGCGAAGAAAAAAGTATCTCGAAATGATCCACACCTTGCTTCTTCACCACCTGCACCAAGATGGAAAAGAAAATTTGATTCTCCAGTTGTAGAGGCTGCACTAAATGATCTTATTGATAAAATGTTGAAGGATTTTGTGGTAGATCTGTGGTACTCTGAGATTACACCTGACAAGGAAGCTCCTGAGCTTATTCGTTCAGTAATCATGGATGCTATTTGTGAGATATCAGTAAGGGCTAAAGAGATAAACCTTGTTGATTTGCTAACTAGGTAAGGTAATTTTGCATGGAAGATTTTTTCAGAAACTGAAAGTTGAGTAGTAAATAAATGTGAATATTTGAATGATTCTTTGTGCAGGGATGTGGTTGATCTAATAGGGGATCATTTGGACCTATTCAGACGAAATCAATCATCTATTGGTGTTGATGTAATGGGAACACTTTCTGCAGAGGAGAGAGACGAAAGATTGAAACAACATCTCATGGTTTCTGAGGAGCTCCATCCTGCATTAATATCTCTTGAGAGTGAGTACAAGGTGTGAGGGAAGTGTTCTGATGATCAAAAAGTTTCTTCCTTTTGCTTTCAGAACCTATATAATATATATACACACACTTATATATATATATATATTGTTCAAACCTCCTTTTTTTATATATTGTTTGCCTTTTGATAAACAAAAGGTTCTTCAGCGAATCATTGGTGGAGTCATAGCTATAGTATTAAGACCTCGAGAAGCTCAATGCCCTTTGGTCCGTACTATTTCTCGAGAGATTATAACTTGCTTGGTAGTGCAGCCAATTTTGAATCTTGCAAGTCCTGGGTAAGCGGTCTATCCTTTTGGTATTCTTATTCATCTTTTTTAAATCACCAACTTTTCCAGAACATCATGGCTTCATTGCCTGCTATTTCCTCCCATCGTTTGCATCATTTCTTTTTGTTTCAGAAAAGGTTTTAGTAGATAATGTGGGACTCCTATGTCTAATGCACTAATTTGTTTCTATTAGTCTGCAATTTACTTTATATGAATTTATGTTTGTTTTTTAATTTGTAACTCACTGCTTGAATAGATTATTAGCTCCATTATTTCTGCAATAAGAGATCTCAGTATTTTTATATTTTCACATAATCAGGTATGTCAATCAGGTGATTGAGTACGTTTTGGTTGCTATTAAAGATGGTGGTCTTATGGATGTTGTTGGTTATCAGTCTACAAGTGGCGTGCATGATGTTAATTCTAACTCTAAAATGGATTCAACCTTAAATAGTGAAAAAGCTGATTCTTTTGATGGAGAAAAGAGTTATCAACAAAGTGATATGCCCTTGGCAAATGTTGATACTGATACACAAACAAAATTAGACTATAAGTTAGGCCAGCAGGAGGCTTTACAGCCACGTAGTGCAGAGTGGGCACACATACATGAGGCCACAACGCAGAGACGAAGAGAAGTTCTTGCTCCTGAAAATCTTGAAAACATGTGGGCAAAAGGAAGAAATTACAAAAAGAAAGAGAAAAAAAATGTCGAGGGGGTTGATATAGGAAAAGCTTCTGCAATGAGTAGTTCTACTAGAACTGCAAGTCTGGGAAAGGAAATGATAACCAGCAACTCTATGATTCTTACAGAAACAGATGATAAAGCTGCATTGGAAGTACCCGGTCAATTAAGTGTTGATACTGTATTATGCAGTGAGAACACACGTGAGAGACAGTGTAATCTGAATTATGATAAGTTGTCATCTTTTCAGAAACAACATATCGGACATGAATTGAGGAGTTCCTGGAGTGCTTCTACTGGTGAAAATAAAACTAGCTTGAAGAGATCCAACAGTTTTTCTGTTAAAGCAACATCTAATCATAAAAAGGCATTTACTGGACAAGTAGGCAGATCCATTGTTTCAGAGTTCTACAAGTCCAGTTATGGAAGTCATAGTGACAATCATGTTGTAAAGCAAATCTCAGACATAATGGTCCGGAATGTGAGACCTCATGTTCCTAAATTAAAATGCCGGGTGGGTATAACTTTCTGGAGTTGATTGTGAGAAATAAATAATGCGAAAAGGAAAATTTGGAGTGAAGTGTCATTTTGATGTGAGGTTCAAACTATTGGAGCTTCTTTATTTAGCTTTCTTCCAAATGTGAATGATACATAGATCTGATTCAAGTGCTACTTGGGTTCCTATGTCTTAACAGGTCCTTGGAGCCTACTTTGAGAAACTAGGTTCAAAATCTTTTGCTGTTTACTCAATTGTTCTGATAGATGCAGAAAACACGACTTGGTTTGTTAACCGAAGGTTTATTTCTCTTCTTTATAACGTTCTAATGTAGATCTTCAGATTATTGCATGGAAATTCTTTAAATTCCATTAAGGAAAGAGTTTATACGATACACATCTTAAAGATCTTCTTTGCAGATACAGTAATTTTGAGATACTGCATAGATGCCTAAAGGAAATTCCTAATTACACCTTGCACTTGCCTCCCAAGAGGATATTCTCGTCAAGCACTGAGGATGCTTTTGTTCATCAACGCTGCATTCAGCTTGATAGATACCTTCAAGTCTTTATCTAGTTCCTGCTCTTTATTCTTTAGTGGAGTGTTTGTTTCCTTTTTTCTACATCTTGAATCACACTGCATTTTTCAGGATCTCTTATCAATAGCTAATGTTGCTGAACAGCATGAAGTATGGGATTTCTTGAGTGTTTCTTCGAAGGTGCAAAATCTGTTGAATTGCACATATTCTGTCTTCGTTTGTATTATTGTTTTCTTTGTTGTAATTCAGTTGTAAGCTGAATGCACCTGAAGTTCTATATTTTTTCTTTCACTTTTGAAGAATTACTCGTTTGGGGAATCTTCATCAGTAATGAGACCCCTTGTAGGTATGCAGATAAACTCTTGTTTATTACATCTCCTTAAGTCGCCTTTAGTTTAAGAAAAACCTCACATTATCTGCTCTGCAACTGGTTTACAATCCAATCCAAGCAGATTGTGCAACCACTTCTTCAGAATTGCTGTTTGGAATAATTGATATTTGAGAGCTATTATCATTGGTTCTGTTCCACCTTCATTTGGTAATTTTCTAACTCTCTGATGTTTGAATTTACTCAGTTCATGTGGATGATGCTGTTGACGATATTATGCACCAACTCAAAGGGGTTTCTGACTGCTTAAAGCATATTGTTGGCTCATGTTCCCCTTTTGATAAAACCTTGTTGTCATCTCAAAAGAATAACTTGTCATGTCATGCTCACGACATGAGTTATCCTATCTGGAGGGAAAATACATCAGAAACCATGAACTTCATTTCTGATGATGAACAAAACGTTAAGCAAAGCTGCCAAAACCAGGGGGAGGTTGCATCCAGTGAACATACTGATCAGTGGCATTCAGATAATGGGTTAAACCCCAAGGGTTTTCAACCTCAGGTAATCAAACATAAGGAGGAGTTTAGGAGCTTAGGTTCAGGAGAACAAATTAATTCAGATGTGAAGCCTAAGTGGAAGAAATGTGTTGGAATACCTCCAACAAGTTCTTCTATAACCTCTAATCGTGAAAAAGATCCAGTTGAAATGCCTCCAGAGGTAATTTTTTGTTTTAGAAAATGTCAATCTGCTGGTTCATTTTTGCATTATCTTTTCATGTGAAGGTATATGGTCTATCTACATTGTGTTTGAAATAGATAATTTGTTCTTAATTGGACTATTCATGTGTGCTTTCTCCTATTCTGTTGATTGTTTGTTGATAAGCTGCTATCTGCTTAATCATCAACTTTGGAGTAATCAAGATGAACGTTTTTTTATTCAGAGCAAACCATCATGTGAAAATCAGATTGAATTATTTCCTTGGCTTTTACCCTGTGAAAAGCAAGTGGTTTCTGCATTTTCCTTGAAATATTATTGATCTCTTTGATTCAATAACACAACATTATCTTTGTTGATTGATTTTATGCATTGCTGTATTACAGTCTAGGTTACTTGTAGACACTTTTGGATACTGATAGTTCATTCCTATGGCAGTGGGCCCCACCTAATGTAAGTGTACCTTTGTTAAATCTGGTAGATAAGGTCTTTCAGCTAAAAAGAAGAGGGTGGCTGAGGTGAGTTGTTTGCTGTTTTAATTTAATCAATTATGCATTTATTAAATTTTGTGTGTTCTTTGGGCAATTTCTTCTCAACAAATATATGTACAAGATGCTTTGCTTTTTGTTTTTCAATCCTAATTTTGCTACTTTTAACTTTTCTTTTTCTTCTTATTTTAACTTTTTCTCATTTCCTTTATGATAAGCTACTTGAAGTAAGATTCTTACGAATCAAAATGTATTTACATTTTTGGACAAGCTGCGATAAGCATAATAAACTTTAGGGAAATGCCTGGTATATTTCTTTGGCCTTCATTTTTGGGCAACTGCTCGGGAGTACTTGATCACTTTTTGGGGTTCTGATGAGGGGAAAACGCAGCTTCAATTCTTTTGGCTCAAGTTTTGTCGTCCTGTTTATATATGTAAATAGCTATCGTCTTTAACATGTGATTATTTGTTTTTGCTTCTACAGGAGACAAGTGTTTTGGATGTCAATGCAAATAGTACAGTTAGTAATGGAAGATGCCGTTGATGATTGGCTGTTGAGGCAGATTTATTGGCTTAGGAGAGAAGATACTATTGCACAAGGGATTCGGTGGCTGCAGGATGTAAGGACTTAAACCAATGTTATTATCAATGTTTAAACTGGTCTTGTTCTTCTTTATACTGTCTGTCTCATCAGATGATTCTACACTGCTTCTCTTTGTCTATTTTTTTGTTTGTATAAAGAATTAGTCAGTTTTGGGCATGCTGGATTTGCTGATTTGGCAATCTAAGGCCCCTTCCAGGCACCAACATCTTTGCACCAACTTCTTCAATCTAAGTGAGCAAATTCCAAAAACGAGGACCTTAGATTCTGGTTTAACATGAAAAGGGACTTAGTTATGTAAAGGAACTAATTGTTCTATTTTTTTAATTTAATTTTAAGCTACTGGTTTCTCGCCTGGAGGATGGGTTTGGATTGCCAAAATGCTAGATCAGGCATTATAAGAATTCCGATGAATGTTTAAGCTCAGACCTCCATTTTATCTTTCCTCAACATAGTGACTCCAAATGAATTAGTAACTGCATATTTCTAGCAACCTGATATTACACCAACATGTAAACTTATGCTGCATGTGCATGATAATAGGTCATGTCACATGCGTAATTCATGTGGCTACATCACTGTGCCATTGTTTTCATTTGCATGTTATACTTTGACACTGCCTTATACTAACACATCAATCTCCATTTTTCATCTAATAACTTGTCTCTCGTAGTTTCTCTGGCCAGGTGGCTCATTCTTCATGCAAGTTACAGGGGATAATCTTGATGATGCTCACCGAAACCTGATGCCCTTTCAGATTAGCCAATATACTAGAAGTAAGGCTTCAAATATCTCCTTTGAAGAACAGCTTGAAGCTTCGCGTAGAGCTAGTGATATCAAGAAAATGCTGTTTGGTGAGTTCAACATTCCTTTCAAGTCTCACATTCAGTTATGTGAGATCAATTTATATTATTCTGAAGTGATTCCCCCTGTGGTATTTATCATGTCTGAAAGTTTTTAGTCATCCATTTTTTAGCTTTTGTTTCCATTCTTTTTCATAGAAGTACATAGGTTGAGGTTTAAAATTCCGTATTAATAGAATTGATGTAACTTGGAAAAACCAGTACGCATTTATGTGATTGAAAAGATCCCCTTTTTCATGATTATATAAACCATGTTGATTTTCCTCGTTTCATTAACATTTTTATGTTTACATTTCTCTGATGCACTTATGAATGATTGAAGAAAAGAAATGACCCCCTTTCTCATTTTAGGTGGAGCTCCAACGGCCTTAGTGAGCTTTATTGGGAAGAAACAGTACAAGCGATGTGCAAGAGATATTTTCTATTTCACTCAGGTTGATCTTCGATTCTCTGTCATCCTATCTCACTATAATTTCTCAAATTTTATTCACGTACGCATTTCTTAAATTCTGTGCTCATACATCATTTGCGACTGAACATTGGTATGATTTCTGACACTTGCAGTCTACTATTTGTGTGAAGCAACTCACATATGCTATCCTAGAGCTGTTACTGGTTTCAGTTTTCCCAGAGCTCCGGGATCTTCTGTTGGATATTCATAAGAAGATGCCAGTACCACCTTCATAGGAAGCCCATGATTTCATTAAGTACTCCTTATTTTTGTGGTCTAAAGATACCATGAATAGAAAAAGGAAAGGTTCATGCTGAGCTCCAAGAATGGCCAGAACTCGATCAATGTGTCTCAATGGCGTTGCAGATACAGTATTTGTTCAATTGCTGCCAAAAGGACGACTTGATGGGTGAGAAAATTGGGTGTGTTTTTCTTTCTCCAACACATTTTTCAGATAGAGGGAATGAAGCAGAGTAAGGTCTCTTGGTTGAAATGGTATAGAGTTGTAAATTTTAGGGCTTGGTGTGTATAGAAGATGGTACTTTTGAATTGGTAGAGGGTTCAACTCAAAATAGGAAATAAATAATTGATGTTTACAAGCTATTCATTCATTGATTTATTTGAAGGGTAATTCCAAGTGATGTTTCACACACAAGTAGAGATGACAATAAAAACTCAGCTCCTACTATGTGTCAAATGATCTCATCTCTTTATTGGACAGAGAAATAGAGGGATGAGATCTTCTGACATAGAGTAGGAACTGAACAAATGATATAGAAGATCTCATCTGTGAAATAATGGCCATTTATTAGGTCTTATTGGGCTAGGAATTCTTTCGTTGCGGGTGAAGCACAAAGTTTTTTTTTCCCCTTTCTCTAGCTTGTACACATTTTTCTATTCAACATATTGAGTAGCACCTTCATCTTCTTGCTCTCCATAAAACTACGAGGAACAATCACTACCTTATAAAAAAATCATTATATTATACAAAAATATCACTACATTATAGAAAATACTATTGCTTTCTATAAAAGTACCACCATATACTATAAAAAATACCACTTAATGCTATAATATATACCATTTCATACTAGAATATTTGTGTCAATCAAACATGTGCTATAACTTTACATGAACTATGTCTTAAACATTATATAAAAAAGCACAACAATATATAAAAGGGTTAATTATGGAAAATTCCTAAACTTTGGTTAATTTTGTAATTATAGCTCGAACTTTAAAAGTGACAATAAAATGTCACAACTTTCAATTTTTTTCAATTCTAACCCTACGTTAATGACTCTCTTGTCTTTGCTAATGTAACAGTACCACAAGTCTAGAAATCCTAATTAGTAAGGCATGTCAGCGATGATTAAGATTAAAAATCCTAGAAAGAGACAAGCAATATAACAGAAAGAGAAATAATGCTGAGCACACCTCTACAATGGTGCTCGATGTGATATATACACTTATAATAACATAATCTGTTATAGTGGAGAATATCAACCATACACGTTTATGGTTTATTTGAATTTTACAGTTGTCAGTTGTCAGTATTAATAATGATTGTACATTTATATTATATTATAATATTTCCTCTCAAATTGGACGGTGCATTACATAGTCTCAGTTTGTTTCGATTACGCATAAAATCTGGGTGAGTTAAAGCCTTCATCAAACAGTCAGCAACTTGGAGTAAGGATGGTATATGATGAACATCAACTTCTTTTTCTCAAGATCATGCCGCAGATGAAGTGAATATCAATTTATATATGTTTACTTCTAGCATGCTGTATAGGGTTGGACGCAAGAGCTTTGGCACTGAGATTATCACACCACATCATCGATGACCGTTTTAGGTTGATTCCAAGTTTTGTTAATAGCGAAACAATCCACTTTATTTCAACAACACCATCTTCCAAGGCTCTATATTCTGACTCAACGCTGGATCTTACTCTTTGCTTGCGAGAGGCCTAAGAAATCAGATTATCGCCTAAATAGATACAAGTTCCAGCTATAGATCTTCTATCATCTGTATCGGTTGCACAGTCTGCATCTGTAAATGTTACCAGTTGATATCTCCTTATTGGTTTGATATGCACACTTAGCTAATGTGTGCCTTTTAGATATCTAAAGATCCGTTTTACACCCTAAAAATGTGTTTCAGTGGGTTGAGTTATAAACTGACTTAGTTTGATAACCGAGAAGGCTATATCAGGTCTGGTTATGGTGAGGTATTGAAGAGACCCTATTGCTCTACGGTAGAGAGAAGGATCAGTCATGAGAGGACCATCTTGACTCGAGAATTTTCGCCCAGTTACCATAAGAGTTGGCAGAGCAACACAATTAGCCATGTTGAAGCGCTTCAGTACATCTAATGTGTACTTCCCTTGATTCAAGTAGATGCCAGTATTGTCTCGTTAAACTTCAACTCTCAGAAAGTAATATAAAGGACCCAAATCCTTCAAAGCAAAGTTAGAATTAAGCTTACAAACAAAAGCTTCAAGATAATGAGTCATTACCGGTCACCAAAATGTCATCCACATAGACTAGAACCAGCACAACAAGTTTGTCGGTGCGAAGATAGAACAAGGATATATTACTTTTGGCATTTTGAAAACCCCATTTCTGAAGAGTGAATCTTAGTCGATCAAATCAAGCACGGGTGCTTGTTTGAGTCCATACATTGTGTTCACAAACTTACATATATGTTGCGGACGTTGTGGATCACAGAAGCCTTCTGGTTGCTTCATATAGACATCTCCTTGAAGGTAGCCGTTGAGGAACGCATTGTTCACGTCTAATTGCTTTATTTCCAGTTGAAAGTTACGGTTATGGTAAGCATAATTCGAATAGTTGTAGCTTTAACCACAGGGCTGAAGGTTTCTCCGTAATCTACTCCAGAAGCTTGTTGGTATCCCTTTGCCATGAGTCATGCTTTGTGCTTAAGAAGAGATCCATTTGCTTTGAACTTGGTCTTAAAGACCCATTTGCAGTCAACGAGCTTCTGGGTGCCATCGTATGGTACAAGAACCCATGTTTTGTTTCTTTGTAGAGCGTCAAATTCATTTAGCATGGCTTGCTTCCAGTGAGGGAGAGAGAGAGCTTCTATTGTGCTTTTAAGTTCGGAAGCTTGAGAGGAATGGATTATGTTTTTATTTTCAATAAGACTAACGTAAGGAAGTTTAGGTTGAATATACCAGCCCGAGATCGAGTAGTCATGGGGTGTAATCCAGGTTCTTGCGCTGCACTACTGTGTTGAAAATTTGGTTCATTGGCCTCACTTGAAATAGACTCGTGTGTTTGTTGAGCCGAGACAATGTCATCATCTGTTGGTGCAACATTTGGACTTAAAGCATATGGATTTGGGCGAGCATGTGGACTTGAGTTGGGTGACCTTCTTTCGGATTCTGATTCAAGACCACTTGTGGCTTGGCTTGATGAACTTTCACTAGACGTTTGAAGACATTGAGCCAGGCCTTTTTGAGTGCTCTGCAGCAAGCAAAGTTATCAAGACGGGAACGACACTGCCATTAGTACGTATTTGTGCCCTTTTGTTTAGGAAGCCTGTACTACAAGGAAAACTCAAAGAGTCAAATGCTACATGATGAGGGACTTATATTCTGCCAGTTGAGCTTAAACATTTAAAGCCTTTATGTTGAGATGTTGGACCTAAATATACATACTTCTGACTGTGATATTGAAACTTATATGTGTTATATGGTTTGAGGTAGGGGTAACATGCACACCGAAAGGTTGGAGAGTTTGGTAGTCGAGTTTCTTATTGAAGAGTCGAAATAAGGGAGTCAGGTTTTTAAGGAGAAGGGTAGGAAGTCAGTTTATAAGGTATACCGCTGTCTGGAAAGCCTTAACCCAGTTCCATTTTCTTGAGTACTCAGAATAAAAGGCTTATATTCAGCTCCATTATCACAATAAATAATCTTGATTTTTTAATCGAGTTTGTTCTCATTATGTGCACGAAAGAGGTTGAATGCATTGACTGCTTCTCCCTTGTGTTTTAATGGATAAATTCAGGTATAGCGGCTGAAATCATCTATGAAATGGATGTAAAACCGAAAACCACCTACGGAATGCACTGGTGATGGTCCCCATAAATTGGTATGAACTAATTCAAGAGGTGAAGTAGCATGAGACATAGATTTAGGAAAAGGCAGCAACTTAGATTTTCCAAATTGACATGCTTCACAGAAGAAGTTTTGGGAATCAATATCAACGTTGTAGTTAAGCAGTATATTCTGTAAGACTCTATTGCTTATAATGCCAAGTCTTGAAGTCTTGTTGTTTTGTTGTTACGGTTGCTGTGTTTGCTAGGGCATGCCCTTGTTTCTTTTTCTTCAACTAATCATCCATCGGATAGAGACCTTGGATTGACCTCCCTTGTGCTATTTGTTGCCCTGTCCTCTTGTCCTTCACCACACAAGCACATTAGTGAATGCAACTACTACTGGATTATCCTTCGTTAATTTATGAACACTCAACAAGCTTTTAGTAGCAAAAGGTACAATTAAAATATCTTTGAGTGTTAAATTTGGGTGCGGTAGAGAAGTCGTGCTAGTGCCAATTATGCTGACCTTTTCTCCAGTGCAAGTGGAAAGATATTGTTTACCTGTGGGAGAGAAATGATCAACTTATGCAGGATTTGGTGTCACGTCATATGAAGCACCACTGTCCATATACCATGAGGGGTCATCGACTGTATGAGGTTCCGCATAAAAAGCTGAAGGTGGAATGACTGTTTTGTGTTGATGGTGGGTAAAAGTTTCTATCAAACCTGTGATAGCAGTTTAGTATCGTATGTCCAGGTTTCTCGCACAGGTAGCAAAAGAAACGTCCATCACTATTATTATACCCTCCTTTCCGTCCACAAGATCTACCACAGCCTCGTCCACCACGTGAACCACGCCAAGAGGATTTTTTAGAGAATTTCTTCTGACTGTTATTAGCAGAATCTGATCCCACTCATTGAGCCACATTTGTCAATAGTTGAATAGTTAACGATGAGAAGTGATTGAGTTGCTCCATCCTCCTTTCGAACGCCAATAATGCTGACTATGTTTCAACCCACGTTAAATCAGTTTGATCAATTAGCTTTACTATAATGGGATTGTAGTCTGCATCCAAACCATTCAGCATATGTAGAATGAGGTCATCCGTAGCAATTGGAGCTCCAGCTAAGGTGAGTTGATCTGAGATGCTCTTCATTTTTGATAAATATTCTTCCATCTTCATATTGTTTTTACTTGAACACCATCACCCTGGACTTTATAGATGCACACATAAGTTCTTTTGCTCCTATCCAAAGTTCTCGAGCAGTTTGACAGTGACGAAGTTGAACACCAACCTCCAGACTCATTATGTTGCGCAACCACCCTACAAGAAGTGTAACATCCCACTCCCAACGGGAAGGGTAGAATAGTAATTTGGAAATGGGTGAGAGTGATTAGGACTGATTGAACATTTTCATGCATATTCTTAATTGTGAACAGTTGAATTTTGCACATGAAAAATAACTGTACATGCATTC
>JAOSBP010000205.1:32482513-32505485 GCA_027563825.1 Erythroxylum mucronatum
GACTTGTACTGAATTTATTAAAAACTATAACAGATTGGTATCAAATTATATTTGATTGATTTCAAGTTCAGGCTCCATAGGGTTTAGGTCCGGCATGATCCGATAGTGAACTTGAAGTGCAAAACATCAAGTCATCAACTAGATCTTCCATAGATTTGTGAAGACATTATCAATATATAAGTAATCTATGTATGCTTCTCTAGAGGCAAACGGAAACTGTTAAAAATGTCCATATATATTAAGGCTTGCTTTCTTGTATGAATTCAAACCCCACTTCCTTAGAATTCATGTTTAAAAGCACGTGAATTCAACCCATTGTAAATGCATCTACCTCTTTAACTCACAGCCAACCCATGTTTTTCTTGATTATTCATGTTTTGATATATTTTTATATTTTTTATAATAAAGATAAAAAATTATATTATTAATTCAATTGTTTTTATATTCAATTCAATTATATTTTTATAATATAATTTCTGTTAATATATTATTAAATTATCTTCAGAATATATAAACTTCAATTTATATTTGATTTAATAACTAAAAATAATTTAAATAAATAATAAGTTTTAGATAAAACGTTAAGGGTGAATCAATCTGTCCATAAAAATTAGATTTTTAAAATTTTTATATATGTAAATATATTATTTTTAAGTAAATAAATTATATCATGAATTAGTAAATTAAAATTAAATAACAATTTTTAAATTAAAACATTTTTGCTTTTGTTTATTTTAACTGGAAAAATTCTCAAACTAAATAGGTTAATTAATTCCAGTAAAAATAATTTTGTTTTGGTTATACTTACAAAAATAATATCACTTGTACTTCAAATAATTATTTAATTATTAAGTAAAAATCTCATTTTATTTGAATTAGTTTAGATTTATCAAAATTAACCTTTTTTAATTTTTACTCAAATAAAATTCGACTAATCTGAAATAATTTTTGATTAAGTTTATATATTGTTAATGAGATAATATAAAGTTATTTCTAATGCATATTAAATAAAATTTTAAATATACTAAATAAATTATTTCACAAACTCATTAATTCATAGATATTGAAGACTTTAAAAAAATCATATTCACAGGAAGACATTTTAAAACTTGTTATGAATTCAATTATAATATTATTGGATTTATTCCAAACAGTGTAATTGAATTCAATTCTAATATTACTGGATTTGTTCCAAACAGTATAAATTGAATTCAATTCCAATTTTATTAATGTAATTGAATCCAATTCGTTCATGAATTCAATTCACTGCGTTCCAAACAGCCTGTAAATCCTTTCCTTTAGACTAGTCGAACTTAGTTGGGTGGACAAGTTTTGCCAAACCTAGTTATCTCCTCAGCCCAGCCAAATCTTATAGTTTTCCTTTCTTTTCTTCACGTGATATATATTGTCAAAATCTATATTGACGTTTTTGGGGTTCAATACACAAGTTTCAACTTTTAATGTAAACAATACCTTTCCTTCATTAATTTCGTACTAAATTTTAATAAGAAACAATCTTTAATTTTTAAGAAAATTTCAAAATTAAGATTTTAAATATTTTAAAGAATTTATATTTTTATTATTTTTAGAGTTTCTTCAAGTTTAAACTCAATTGATTTCTTAAACAATGTTTATTATTGTTCAAAATTGTAATTTTGTTAAAGCATTTTTGTCTATCTAGACATTTCACTTAAAAGCAAAAGTATATAAATGACAAATAAAGATAGAGAATGCAAAGAGAAGAAGGAAAGCATGAATGGTGGTGGGGCTCGGCCTAGCTCAGTCCAAAGTCAATGAGTCAGACCTTGATTGATCAGGCCTCGAGTCGGGCTTTAGGCTTGATTTTTTAGTTTGATTGGATGTTAGATCGAGCCTCAGGCTCATTTTTCAAATCTAACCGGATTTTAGGTCGGGTCGGGCCTAATAACCCAACTCAAATTAATGTTGTTTTGAAATTTATTTTTTTTAAAAAATACTAAGTCAGGTTGAACCAGTTCGACCCTTCTCGGGCCTGGTTTGACCTGAGCTCGATTCAGTCTGTTGCCACCCAAGAAAGAGATAAAGATGTATATCTTATATCTTTTTATTTAATTTTGGACATTATTTGATAATTCGACCTAATTGGATTTATGTGAGACTCTTTTAAGATAAGTTTGATAAGGTTTAGAATTCTAAACCAAGATGAAATTTAATATATAGCCTATTTTAAGATAATGACTATATAAGGAAGGATGAGATTTGGTTTAAAAATAGCAACTGCTGTGTGTTCTCGTGATGTGTGGGTTGATTGGTGATCGTTTTTGAAAACGACAAAATTTGTGTGAAGATATTATTTAGTGTGTTGCTAATTTTTGTGTCAAGGATAACGTATCTGTAGTAGACTAGCTTTTGGTGTTGATGAATTTTTTCTACAGCTGCATTTTTTCACCTTTCACCGAATAACCATCAAGGGCTATTTTTGTATAATCTTATGCAACCCAGTTTATGTTGATTATTAATTCATATATTGCTGATGCATGTTCTGTTCTTGGGTGATTTGTCAAGCTACACATTCTTCCGTTTTAAATAATCATTGAGGGTTGTATTGTGTTATTGATTGCATTGATTTTGGTAGCTACGATTCTCCATCTTTGCATGACAACAGAGGGCTGTGTGATTGTAGATTGTGTGGTTTTTTAGCAGCTGGGTATTCTTCAAATTTTCACCAATAATTGAGAGTTGTCTTGCGTAACTAGTGAGCTGATTTCTTTTTTGATTTTTGGGGCATCATTCTGGTGTTAGTATTGATTGTCAACGGAGTGTTGATTCTGTGGCTGTCTTTTGTAATTTGTGGTGTACAAAAACTAGATGTTTTCGTGATTTTAGTAACTGATATTCTTAATCGTTTGGGTGATTTTTGTTAGACTAATTAAGAGTTGACCATGTGTATTTCTGGTGGCTGTCGATAGTGGTGATGGTGTGAGTAAAATTTTAGCAGGCGTCGTGGATTTTGCAGCTCCATTGTTTGCAACGTTTTGGTGAACAAACGTTTACTTTGTTGGTAATTTTCCAGATTAGGGAGTTGTGTTTCATGTCTATTGTGAGAGAATTTTTGGGTTGTCAACTATAATGGTTTTTGTGTGAAAAACTTCCAGCAATTTTGGTATTTTTGTAGCTTCATAGTTTGCAACGTTTTCGGTGAAAAGACGTTTGTTTCATTGGCGACTTTTTACCAATGACGATATTGAAGCTTTACAACATATTCTTTTGATGAACAACTACTCGTTCTTTTGTTGACGCAGTTACATTGTTAGGAAAGTTGTTTTCTTTCTCAAGTGTCTTTATTTTTTTATGTTTGTTGCTATTTTAATCACTTAAGTTATTTTATTTTCATCATTTGTTATTAAATACTGTTAAGAAAATCCTCTGTTGAAGTTAGTATGAGGCAATCGTACTATTAAGTCTGATTTACTTTCATGAGTAGTGGGTCGAGGGATAGTGTCAATGGTTGAGTGAGTCGGCTCTGTAATACTTTGAGTAAAACTATTGTTATATCACAAGTGAAAGTAATTAAGTTGGGTAAAGGATCTGTAGACATATGTAAAGTATGTCGAGGTGCGTTGTAAAATCTCGAATTATTTATTTTATATTTAATTTTTCTATTTTCTTTTTTTCGTTAGAAACAATCGGAGCCTAATTAGAAATTTTGTGAAAGTACTCTCCTTTCACAAAATTGATAATAATGAAGAAAACGTGATTAATCCAATAACTTGATAAATAAATTAATTATTAATCGAAATAACTAAATAAATAATTAGAATAAAAATAATAGCAATAAAGATATAAATAATAGCAATAGATTAAAAGTAAATAAAAAGGGCCTACTGCAGAGACAAACAGGAATATGGGAAGGAAACTCCAGCTGAAGAGGCATGAAAGATAAGGAGAAGGACACCCGCTCTCAGACGCACAACCCAATAGTCATGGGTATCCTGGAACTCTTCAATCGGAACTGGTCTGTTGTTCATTGACACGCGTATCGAAAGAGTAACAGATGCGCAGACTGGCTTGCCACCCAAGCAGGCCAATCCAACATTGGTGTCACTTATTTTAATTTTACACCTATCGGGTGCTATAGTATCTTTTTAGAGGATATGTCGAGAATCTGTTTTCTCAGACTTGTTTTGTAATCGGTGTACTCATTATCCTTTTATACAAAAAAAAAAAAAAAAGATAAGGAGAAGGAAGGGAGGCTTTGATGAGCAACTAAAAAAATAGATAAGGAGAAGGAAGGGAGGCTTTGATGAAAAGTTGCCCAGTCAAATTGAAAATAAAACTAAAAAAAAGAAGTCTTGTATTACCAGAGTCTTTAAAGCAGACTACTAATGGTTCTCCCGAACAAAATCACAGTCAAATAAAAAAAGAAAAAAGCAATGTAAATCAATGAAAGGAATGTATAAGAAGATTGGTCTGAACTGAATTGAAGATTGAGTCTATTCAGTCATTTAAAGCAATTAAACCAGTTAATTCTTGATAATATATTTTAACATATTCACTTGCATTTTCTTTACTAGAATAAACACGAAGCTTATTTGTTTCTATTTATTTTTTTATTTTTATTTTTGTTTTTAAATTTAATAAAAACATTTTTTTTCTAGATTTTTAGTTTTTGTTTTTATTGGATTTTTCTAATTTTCAAAATTTACAAAAACTATAAAAAATAGTTTTTGTTTTTAATAATATGATTTACTATCAGCTAAATATATACTATTTAACACTTTAATTTAATATTATATTTAATTAATTAAAATTATGAATTATTTAATTTATTAATTAAATTGAATAAAATTAATTCAATAATTATTAACCAATGACTTAGATACATAGTTGGAATGTTTGAACATTTATAGGGAAAAAGCGTAAAATAAAATATTTTTTACTTTAAAGTTAATGTCTTGCAATAAATTTATTGCAAAGGTGAAATGTAAAATGTGAAATTGTTTAGAAAAAAAAGCAAAAAATTATTAAAAAGATTAAAGAGTATGAGTTGAGAAATTATGAACATTAATTTCCCTATAAATGCAAGTTTTTCCATTTAAGGTTTATAAAGTATTAAAATTTAAAGGAGTGTTGAAACTAAAAAGTGTAAAATTCTTAAAATTGGAAAGAAATCTAAAGTTATTAAAATTATAAATCAAATATTTCTTCAACTCTAGAAGAATAAGTTATCTAAATTTAAGTAATTTCAAAACACTTAAACATATGTCTAAGTTTTTTGAAATTACCTAAATTTATAGAAGAATAAGTTCTCAAATGATCACTATGCTTTAATGTAACCAATACCTTTCCTTCCTTCATTTCGTGATAAATTTTAATAACAAACAATCTTTTAATTAATTTCAAAATAAATTCTTTTAATTTTTAAGAAAAATTCAAAATTCAAAATTTTTAAGAATTCATATTTTAATTATTTTAAGTGTTTGTTGAATTGGAAACTCAATTAATTTCTTAAACATTATTTATTATTGTTGAGAATTATAATTTTGTTAAAGCATATTTGTCTATTATATTTTTAAGACAAGCCAGATATTTCACTTAAAAAAAGCAGCAGTAATAACAATATCAGCAACAACATTAACAACACGATAGTGATAACAATAATAAGTATAAATTTTGTAAAAATATAAAATTTAAAAAAGTTCAATAATGCGCAGTTTTATCCTTACCAAATGTAATAAATAAAGGAAAAGTATATAAATAACAAGTAAAGATAGGAAGTAAAGAGACAAAGATATTAAAGAGAAAAAAAGATAGAAAGAGATAAAGAAAAGAATTTTCTTCAAAAAAAAGATAAAGGAAAGAAAAAAAGAGAGAAAAATTTAAATTAAAAGTATTATTTAGTTTTTTATATAATAATATATATTAAAAAATAGTTTTAAAAAATAATTTATATTAAAAAATGAAAGAGAAAAAATTAAATTAAAAATAAAAAGTATTATTGAGTTCTTAATATAATAATGTAAATTAAAAAAAGAGGACTCTCTTAGAAGTTAGAACAAATGTTACAAAAAAAAAATACAAATTAGCATATTCATCAATTAAAAAGATTAAAAAATGTACCTTCACATTCTCCTTTCATAGATCTGAAGCTAAAAAGGATGGTGATGATGCAAAACTTCACTATTCCTCACTCTCCTACTATCTAAAACGCCGTAGAAGATGCACAGACCTCATTTCTATAAGTTAATGCTCCGCAGTACCATTCAAGAGAGAAAGTTGGTAACAAAGATCTCACCTTTTCATCTCTTTCTTCTTGTTCCAATGTGTTTCCATCTCATCCTTCTTGCATGTGTTTGTTTTATCGCTTGTGTTTAAGCTTTCTGTGACTATTTGCGATTCCTTGATGTGGGTTTTTGATAAAGCCTTACAAGGGGAACGGGTTTTGATGTGGGATTATTTGATGTTAGGTTAGGTATAAAAGCGAGTAACGAACTACTTTACTGAATGTGTTTTATGGGGTTTTGATTAAGCGTGGAACCTATTTTTGCTTGTGGGATATTGCTGGGTATTAATCGATGTTAGATTGAATGTGTTTTACAATTGTTTATGGTTTTCTGTAAAGCCCTTCTTTTTTTTTTTTTTTTCCAATTTGGGGGTGAAGGTGGAGTTTTTAGCTTATCTCAATATATTGACTTTCAACTGCCCGTATCTTGAAGTTTTTAGGTTATCTCAATGTACCAAGTTCATGAATTCGATTATGAGAAATGAAAAGATGATGGGATTTATCACGTTTAGGAGAGAAGAGGAGGTGATGGGCTTGTGACATTTCTACCGGGTGATTGTCACAATTGTGTTTTGCTGTTCAACAGTTGCAATTGAATTTAATTTTAAGGGAAAGAAACTTGGAAGTGAATATTAACGCAGTTTGCTGTTACTTTACAAGACTTACCATGATATTTCACTATCATCTTGGTTATTTTGTTTTGTTGCAAATCTAGTTCGAATATGACTATTCTGTTTCTGAATTTTGTTTAGAATTTGAAAAACTTCTGTATCTTAGTAAAACAAATGTTATATTTGAATTAGATTGAATTGATCACTGTACAGGAATCACAGGAACCACTTTGTGCTTTGTTTTTTTACTCATATTGGATGTAGTTATGAAATTCTGATTCCTTAGAGAATGTAGAATTTGAAGTTACAAATTTGTTCTATACAATCTTAAACATTGCCTACAATTCTATACTTTGCAACGCTTGTTCCAAATTGAATTCTTTAAGTGGATGATATCTTCAGGATTAGCCCTAACTTCCAACTTTATAGAGGCACAAGAATGTTCTATTTACATTCTTTTCATAATTAATCACCTATAATTAATTTGTTATTTGTATGAGAATATCAGTTTGTCTTATCTCTAAGTTAGGAGTAGCAGCCTCTTGTTCAAGTGTGCTAGTGTACTGATATAGGTCACACTTCATGTTATCTTCGAGATGTTACTGGTAAGGGAAAAAATTCTTACACAAATTGTCTACCTCTAATTTCTTGTCAAGTGTTAGACTACAGTTTTCCTTGTTATCACTGTCCAGAACTGTTAAAATTTTAGCCTCTTTCTAGATTTTGTTCTTCTAAGCGTAAAAGAGGGCTACTGACTTGATTTTGTTTTTCTTAGAGGATTCCAGATAATTTTATCAGGAAATATGGTAATTATTTCTCCACTTCTGTGAGAGTTGCTGCTCCTGGTGGTCATGTGTGGGGCATAGGGTTAATAAAGACTGACAACAAGGTTTGGCTTCATGAGAATTGGCATGAATTTGTAGAACGCTACTCTATCCGTGTTGGGTACTTTTTAGTCTTCAGATACGAAGGAAATTCACTTTTCAATGTCCATATATTTAATTTGCCTGCTTCTGAGATAAACTATCAATCTAAGATCCTTAGTGGCAGAAGGTCTCTTTTGTTTGAAGAAATGGAAGATGATGACTATGTTGAAAGCTTGGGTTCCTCACCTCCAGACCTGGACAATAAAACATACAACACGCCAGTACTTCAAAAGTTCTTTAATGAGTCTAAGCTTAACTATGTAAATTGGTATGGTGAAGGGAACCCACATATACCAAAGGGAACTAGTTTTGCACAAGTAGCAAATCTACCTCCGCGAGATGTAGGTATTCACTCTCCTACCTTTGAGCATAAACATTCTGTGGATGAAGAAAAGATTCATAGTCCTGGTGGAGAGTTTCAGAAGCCAAAAAAACGTGGAAGAAAGAGAAAAATCGATCCTAGTAAGTTGTTTAAATTCCATTCTTGCAATCATGTTGAGATGCATTGTGGAAGCAGAGCTTATTTTTGATATATGAATTGCAGATCAGCTATCATCTCAACATGAAGATGAATCTGAAATGCGTGCCAGTTTTTATGAAAGTGCTTCAGCAAGAAAGAGAACCATAACATCTGAAGAAAGAGAAAGGGCAGTCAATGCAGCCAAAGCATTTGAGCCAGTTAATCCTTTCTGCAGGGTTGTCCTGCGGCCATCTTATCTATACAGGGGTTGCATAATGGTAAGTCATTAACATGACCTCTGTAATAGCCTTTTCATTTGCACAACTGTGTTCTTAATAATGCAACTTGTCTCCTGTGTTCTTAATAATGCAACTTGTCTCCCTTCTCGGTGCAGTATTTCCCATCCTGCTTTGCCAAACAGTATCTAAGTGGGGTTTCAGGTTTCATTAAACTACAGTTTACTGGTGGGAAACAGTGGCCTGTTCGATGTCGTGACAGAGGTGGACGAGCTATGTTAAGTCAGGGGTGGTACGAATTCACATTGGAAAACAATTTGGGGGAAGGAGATGTTTGCGTCTTTGAGCTGTTGAAATCAAGGGATGTTGTGCTGAAAGTTACCGTATTTCGGGTTCACGAGAATATGAGACCCTGATTGTAATAATCTCAGTTGCATAAAGTAGACAGGTTATGATAACTGCATAATTGAGATACCTTGTTGAGTCAGTCTTTCCTTCTAGGTGTTCTGTTGTTGCTTTGTTCTTTTGTGGGTACATGTGTCTATAAGTTTCAAAGAGAATTAGTGAAAACTTCAAATTTTAGGTTTCAAATTGAAAATTTGTGGCTTGATTTTGGGGTGTAAATAGATTGTCCTGGCAAGTTGTCATCAAACTTTACCAGAACAGATGTACTTTAGCTTGTTTGGTTTGAAATTTTCGTTTCCTGCCGCACTCGTGAACCTCTCCCTACTCTTAAGATGCGCTCTAGTGATTGTCAAGAGGAATTATTTGGATTAATATTCGTTACTTGTCTGAAATCATAGAGGATGTTTTGGAAACCAATATATAAGCTTCAGTCAATTTGATTATGGTAATCAATTTATTTAATATGGGATCATTGTAGGCCCTTGTTCATGTTGCAAGTTCTTTTATTATAATCTCAGGTACGCCATTGATATATTCATTTAGGTTTGAGATGAAATCCAAATATGATGTTTTTTCTTTTTGAATGGATGATCTAAGATCTATATGAACGTTGTAAGTGCTTCCATAAGAGCAAACATGTACTGTCCCTTGGCTATCTTTCTGTACTATCAAGTCCTATGCTGGAGCTAGCGATGTTGTCCTCTTGGCTTGTGAAATTTCTGAGGTCCAGATTTGCGAGGACCGATTTCAAGAGATTAAACGTTCCAAGTCCTATCAGCTTCGAAAACCCCAAAAAAAAAATAAAAAAAGGAACTTGGCATTTCATAAAACCATGAGATCATCATTGCCTGGGATTTATGGCTTTTCTCATATTTACACTTCCAATTTTTCAAAAAAAAAGAAAATACAAAGCTGCTTTACTGAAAATGGCGCCTTAGGTGACATTTGGCAGTGTCTTACGCACGGAAAAGTAAGGTCCTTACCACTACGCTGCATAGGAATCATCGGAAGAAGCTGTGCCCATGATCGGACGTTTCCCGCTCATCTGAGAGACGGCAATGGCACAAATTGAAGCACCAGAAAGTTGTAATCTAGGGACAAGAACTCCATGCATGTTCTACAAGTTAATTGTAGCATCCATTCTCCAAGAGAAAAAGCTGGTACACTACTGCTTGTTTCACTCTTCGTTTTCATATTTCTTTGCTCTTTGTCGATTCGAGAACTAAGGCCGAAGTCATTTTTGTCTTCATTTGTAGAGGGTCTTATGCTTATTATGCTATGTAAAGATCTTTTCTTTACCTTGTGTAATGCACAGTGAACTTCTGTTTCTTTTCCTGAGGTTGCATTTGACTTGGAGATGATAGTTGATGTGGGGTCGGAGCTGTAGAGTAGATGTTCAAAAGCTTGCTTATTTGGATGGAAATGGCAAAATGTATTTTGTTGTCATTTTTTTGCATTATTTAAGCAGCATGAACATCTTATGATGCTTACCATTCGGGAACTTTAATTCCACTTTAATGGTTTAGATCAATTACGTTGTTGAATCTTTGTCCATCTGATAAAAGAACAAAAAGTGTTGTTAGTGATTTCACATCAGCAATCCAGGGAAAAAAATGGATATTATGCATCTCTGTACTCTAGTTCTTTAAACTATTTAGTGGTAATAACATTGAGCCTCAGTTCCAATACTTGTTTAATGACTGTGATCTCATGAAATTAAAGGATGACTTTTTTCTATGGATTCAGAAGATCCCAGGAAAGTTTATCAACAGGTATGGGGATGAAATATGTCCTATTGCTACACTCTCTGTTCCCAGTGGTTTAAAGTGGCAAGTGAAACTTCAGAAATCGAATGAAAAGCTATGGTTTCAGGAGGGATGGCAAGAATTTGTTGATTACCACTCTGTTCGTGCTGGATTTCTCATGGTCTTCAAATATGAGGGCAGATCACATTTCAATGTTCATATATATGATCTGACAGTTTCTGAAATAAACTATTCATGTGGTGCTCTTGGTAGTTTGCAGCAAAATCATGAAAGCCAATGCCTGGAGCCACATAAGAAAGATATAGATGAAATATTTGGTCCTGCCTCTTAATGCCCTTTATACTATTTCCTTGAGAAAGAAACCTTGTTGGATCACAATATTGATAACCATTGTACTAAATCTACAGGAAATGACACCAGTAAGGAGAAACTATGTCTAGGAGAAAAGGCATGTGATTTGGGAGCTGAACTTCAATCTTCTCATGACATTAGTTTACAGGCTGATGACTGTGAGCTGACAAATACCTCTGATAAAGGTATTTTGCCTTCTTTGGATAGTTCAGAAACAAAAGACACAATGATCTAAAACACCACAATTTCCTACTCTTTTCATGTCTTCAATGTGCTGATTCTTGCAAGATATAGATAATGAACCAGAGCAAGTAGGCACACAGAAAGCCGAAGGAAAATGTCCTGATCTAAAAATTGCTGCAGAAGCCTTAACTAAGAGGTCTAGAGTTGTGACAACAGAAGATAAGGAGAGAGCATTTCGTGGTGCTCGAATGCATGAGACGGATAATCCATTCTTCAGAGTTATCATGCGACCTTCCACCGTGTATAAAGGCTGTATTCTGGTGAGCACATCAATAGGTGGTAGAAACTGATGCAAAAAGTTTGAATTTGTTGCAACTTAATTGCCTATGAGAAACATTAAACATGCTTTGCTTATGCAGTACATTCCAGTTAGATTCGGCCGAAAATATTTGAGCCATTTCCCATCCGTCATCACTCTTCAAAATTCAAACGGAGCAAAATGGGCTGTTCGATGTGTTCATAACAATGGTTATTTTAAACTGAGCCAAGGATGGGTAGGCTTTGCACGGGGAAACAATCTGGAGGAAGGAGATGTTTGTGTCTTTGAGCTGATTAGCAGAAAAGATGTGGTGTTAAAAGTTATCATATTCCATGTACATGAAATGAGGAACAAGTTGACAGGTCTTCAAAGTGAAAATGATGCTTAAACAATGCACTTGATCGCTGGATTCTGTCTGGCTGGACAAAACATTCCAAGTACCCTCTTCTCTGACTCTTCCACTCAGTTCTTCCGCATCTCTAAGGCTGGTTGTAAATTGTAATAGCGTCTACTTATCAATTTGCACCTTTTGTTGAATTTTATTAGTACTTGAGTGTCTCATAATGGAACCAACAAAGTACTTTCGGATTACAAATCAAAAGACTATCAGGAAAGGCCAACCCTGAACCCTGTACCTCTCTTTCTCATTTGATCAAGAGATGCAGCCATGTCAGGGGAGAGAGTTCGTCCAATCTCCAACTTCCAGTTTACTGAAGATTGAAGAAGTCGGTATTTTGCCAAATACCGTCCAAAGTATTGTGTCCAAGCTCCCAAAGCTACAAAGTTTTGTAATTTCTTCCCTGAAAATGGCTTCCCTGAAAACTCTGTCAACTTCACATCTGCCAAACCTTATTACCATCTTGAACGTTGAGCAGTCCGTTTGTGCAAAATATAAAGTCTGAAAATGACCAAATTTATAAAATATAAGCAATCTTTCCTAAACGGTATCTTTAATCAACGATTTAATTCATTAAAAAAATTCCTGACCCACACATGCATTAAAAAAGAAATCAGCTTGCTGTCCACAATGCTCCAGGTACGATTTTGTAAGATATATTTAAATCTTTTGACCAATACCATAGAATGACTATCATCGTTTTGGGATGTGTTTAATCCTTTTTCTTGATTCTGCATTGCTCACAGCGTTTGTTGTTTAATCCCCTTTTGATTTGAGCTAGTAATGTGAAGTTCTTCCATTTTTGTTCTTGACTTGTTTATACGTTTCTTATACAATTCCCGCTGAGGAGCTAACCATTATGATATGAACCAAAACAAGCTTTTCCCTTGTGTGCTTTCCTGATTGATCACGTTAGTTTTGGCCGTCAGAAATGGGGAGGCGAGCCTTGGGAGATGTTGCAGTACTAGTGTTGTTAACGTTGATGGTGCTAGTCGTACTGGTAATAGCTGAAGGGCGGCGACTTAAGGAAGATTATGATGATGTTGTTGTTGATGATGGTCTTCTTTCAACTACTAGCAATCTTAATGATCTTGACAGAGATACTCTTTATGCTCTTATTAATGATAGCTCCACCGGAGGTGGCGGCGGCGCAAGAGCAAGTGTAGACCAGATGATGCATTATGACTTTATCTTCATCTTCAAGTTGATGACGATAATGTTAATACTACTGCTTCTGCTCTACTACGAGGTGTGGGAAAATCTTATAGTACCGGGAGCTTTCCAATTTACTTTGGATGTATATGCTTTGTTGAGTTTTGTAATGGAAAATTGATGTTTTTCGTGAATAATCATTTATTCTAATGTTTTAAAAATTCGACCGAAAGTTAAACCGATAAGATAAAAGATTTAACGTTTAAAAGGTACAATTGACATGATTATAAATATGATTGTAAAAACTGTAATTTATTTAAAGTTTAATTAAAAAGAGAGACTATTGAACGGAAATTAATTGGTTTATTTTAGTTTATAAAAATTAATTAGTTTACGAAAATTAATCGATTAATTAATAAACTGATCGGTTTTAACAACAAGGGTTACTAAAATAAATCAAACTAAAAGGTTAAAAATCGGAAAAAAAAAACGGTTCAAGGTTTTTATGGTTGAACTAATTAAATCGGTTTAGTTTCTTAATCATAGGTTTATAATGCAAAGGAAGCAAATTTAGGAAGCATTATCAATGTAATGGATTATATTTCGATTCTTGGCTTTTTTGTTACATATATTTGTTATAAATATGTCTATTTTCAATTTTAGAGTGAAAGATATAAATATCTAATATAGTTTAATTTTTTTAAAACAAATTCATGATTTTTAAAATTTTTAGTTTCTTAGAATTATTTTCTTAAATTTTGGTTAAAATAAAACACACACGATATAAATATCATATATGAATTAATTAAATGGTTAATTACTAAAAAAACTCAAGCTTTCGTTAAATTTTTAATTATAGCCCGATTTTTAAAAGGGAGCAATAAAATGATCATATTTTGAAAATTTTAAATTCTAGCCAAAACTTTTGAAAGTGAAAATAAAATGATCAAACTTTTAATTTTATTCAATTCTAACTTGACGTCATATGTTGTTCTCCCTCAGCCCTTAGCCTTTAGCCCTTTATTTTTTGTTATTCTTTTGAAACCCCAAACTATTCTCGTATTGTAGCGTATTGCATCAATAACTTCTTTGTTTTTAATTTGTTCACTTGATGTCCTTAGTGCGAGGGGCATCAAGGTTGCATAATATGAAAATCGAAGGATAAGAAGATCGAGAGAATAAACTGAAAATGAAGATAGAAACTGAAATCAAATTTTAAGGTTATCAGGATTGCGTAATCTAATTTAGATCATTTTTAAACAACGATGTCATTTTAATTATGTAATTAAAAGATGTCGTTTCATTAATCTTAATATTTTGTGTTAATTTTGACTAACATATATTAATAGTTAAGGTTTCTGAAAAAACAAAATTAAAATAAACACTAACGTCGAGTTATAATTGAAAAAATTAAAAATTTGATTATTTTATTGTTACTTTTGAATTTTTGGTTGGAATTGAAAAAAATTAAAAATTTGGACATTTTATTATTACCTTTTAAAGTTTAGGCTATAATTAAAAATTGACGAAAGTTTAAGTTTTTTTAATAATTAACCTTAATTAAATGCCACTAATATGACAACTAAACTCAAATTTTGACCTAAATCAATAATGCGAGAAAAATTTAATTAATTTGATTCAAATTTAAAAGCATATTTGATTAAATTTAATTAATTTGATTCAAATTTAAAAGCATATTTGATTTTTTTATGTAAGCAACATTTAATTAATACGAGTGTTATTTCATCCTTATTTTTTTAATTATGGCAAAGGCTTTAATTTCAATAATTTGTCACAACCTGTCTTAATATAGTGGGACATGCCACAAACTCACTACGATGTGGTTAAATCAGGCTCATTGAATAAACAGACAATAACTGTTGATTCCACTCTTGGTAACAGAGCCTACTACTTGTGATTGCTTTGAACTTCCATGGTTGGGATGCGTATTAAGAAGAGCCTCTCTATTCGAGCTATGATTACATAGGAAGCTGCGAACAAGGTTTGTCCATGGAGAACAAAGAGACGACAATGTTGGTACCAGAAAGCTGTGAATTTGCGACAAGGAGTGCATGCATGTTCTATAAGTTAATAGTTGCCTCCATTCTCCAAGACCAAAAACTGGTACACTACTACTAACTACTACTTAGCACTTTCTTCAGTCCAAGAATTATGACTTTCTTTCTGTAAATACTTGGTTATGATCATTTGTAATTCTGGGTTGGCGATGGAAGTGAAGGTTGTAATCTGCTGGGTTGTTGCTGAAGAGTGGAAGTTTCAAAACTTGTTTGGTTGGACAGAAAGTTAATTTTCTTTTTGTTGTTCTTTAATGATTTTTAGAACCTTGTGATTGAAAGATTAAAAAGCTTGAACCTTGCTGGTCTGATGAAAGAACAATGAAACTCGAGATTGATTCAATGAATGGATAGAGGGAGAAGAAAGATTATGTGTCTCGATTGTAGACTTTTTGACAAATTTATTTGTATGATAACAGAGACTCCTCAAGTTTCAACAACTGATACTTTTTCAATTACAATGATCTGTGGAAAATGAAGAATGATTTCATTTTAATGGTTGCAGAAGATCCCAGGAAAGTTTCTTAAGAAGTATGGAGATGAAATGTCTTCCGTGATTACACTCTCTGTTCCCAGTGGTTTAAACTGGACAGTGGGACTGCAAAAAGCGAATGGGAAGCTATGGTTCAACCAGGGTTGGCAAGCATTTATGCTATACCTCTCTGTTCGTGTTGGGTATTTGTTGGTTTTCAAATATATGGGGAGATCACATTTCGATGTTAATATATTTGATTTGACAATTTCTGAGATAAACTATCCAAGTGGTGCTCCTGGTAGTTTGCAGCAACGTCATGAAAGCCAGTGCCTGGAAAACAAGGTTGATGAATTTGAGCCCACAAATATCTCTAGCAAAGATAGTTTGGCTGTCTTGAACAAAGCAGAAGCAAAATGCCGAAGTCTGAACCGGATAATGCAAACCTGTAAGCTCTTGAAATATCATAAAATCTTCTGATTAAAAGTTCATCCTTTCAGTTACTAATCCATCCATGGTGTAGATAATGAACCAGACGCAACATCTGCAGGGGGACCGAAAGCCAGATATTACAGTCGAAGAAATGTTTCAAAAGCCTTAACCATGAGGTCGAGCGCTGCAGTGACAGAAAGCAAGGAGAGAGCTGTTCGTGCGGCTTATAAGTTCAAGTCTGATTATCCATACTTCAGAAGTATCATGGGAAATTACAATGTGAACAAAGTGTTTATTCTGGTGAGCAATTGTATTGAGCTGAGCTGCCAAAATTAAGACTATAATTCCCAATTCTGTTACTAAGTTACTACCAGCACATTCTATACTTCATTTATTTATGCAGCGTGTTCCAGCTAGCTTTGGTCGAAAATACTTAAGCGATGTCACGTCATTAATAACTCTTCAAAGTTCAAATGGAACGAAATGGCGCGTGCGATCCATTTACAAAAATGGTAGAACTATGTTTAGTAAGGGATGGATTCGTTTCGCACGGGAAAACAATCTGGAAGAAGGAGATGTTTGTGTCTTTGAGCTGATTAGTAGCAAGGATGTTGTGTTTAGAGTTACTATGTTCCGAGTATGCAAAATGCAGGAGCAGTTGGCAGGTGTTCAAAGTGAAAATGATGCTTTAAACTAAGAACCTGTTTACTGGATGATTTCTGGCTGGATAAAGCATTCCTGGTACCTGTCTTCTCTTCCAGTGACTTGCTTCCTCCGTTTCAAATTTTGGCTTGCAATGCTAAGCCTAATCAAGTTTCTTATTTGTGGTTGGTCTGCAGCTGTTTTTTGCATGTCAACTGCTAAGTTCACAAGGCAACTTTTGTCCTGCTAATGAGAATTCTGGTTCCTGAAATTGGAAGATGACTTCTCTGTATGTACGGTGAAAGGGTAATTTCTGGGTCTATTGTGAGCTCTAATTTTCTCTAAACTTGTTTGTTTTTGTGCTAAATTAGTCCTTTGAGAATGTCTGGAATTGCTTAGCTTCTAGTTCTAATTTAAAGTAAAACTATGTCTAATCTTGGAAAAAGTAAGAAATATGTTAATTAAACAAAAATTAAAATTTAATTAGTTCTACGATACCATCAACAACAACAACAATAACAACATCTAATGAGAGTCGTCTTACAGAAATGCAGAGCTTAGGAAGATTCGGGAGTACTTAGCTTTATCCCTACTAAGCAGAACAAAAATGCGGGGTCTACAATACCATTTTTATTAATTTCAATTTTGAAAATGAAAAACATGAGATGATGAAAAACCAATCACATGGGCTATGATTATCATTTTTCTAGACAAGTTCTTATAGCATAGGAACTAAATCAAATTCCATATTTTGCATCCTTTTCCTTGTTTTGCTTTTATATTTACTAATCTTTTATAACTCAATAACTCAAACATTCTCAAAAGTTGATTCACATTTAAGGGTTAAAATAAAATAACAATCGAGAGAATACGCACTCATAGGACACATTGTTACAACATAGCATCTCATCAATTTCATCAAAATAAAATGAACAAGACTTAGACACTCTCACAAAGATTTCACTCTATATGCTCAAAGTATTTAGGGTTCATTAAGCTCTCAAATCAAAACATAGCGAGTTATTTCCATAAGTTTTCTTAAGAATCATATCTCCACCACTAAACAAAATGAACCTAATGTATAAATCAAAGAGACTTAATAAAGGTTGTATCGTGGCTTAGGTATTATGACAAAAGGAACTTTTTGGCTAAATAAATTGAAGAGAATCATACAAACTTATCCACATAAGTTTCAACTTAAATCAAAATTCACTTGATTCAAATAACATCTCTTTCAATTACTTTTTCTTTTATTTTTTGTTTCAACAACAATATTAAAGAGGAGATTTTGTTTATTTGTTTGTTGTTTTTTTTTCCATTCTAAAAATGAAAACAATGCAACTTGAATCATCTATTTTACTTTTCACATGATTGGTCAAAATCCTATGCAAATAAACTAATACAATTCCTTTAATTTAGGGGTTCAAAATTATTAAGGATATCAACAACAAAAAGGGTAAATTCAGCTTGTAACAAGGTTATTATGAAAGAAAAGAAAGGGTAAGGCTCAAATTGTTTTTCTAAGGATAAAAATTAAGGTAGGCTTATTTAGATAAAAATGATTATCCTAAATGTCATCATCATCTTTACACACATATTCATAAAAAATGTGATCTCAGCACGTATTTAAAAACAAGTTCTAGCATAGACAAGTTATGATTGATAACACACAACAAAAAGATATATATGAGCACATATGTGATGAACGCTCTTAGGCTCAAAGCTCACGTAGGTGTCAAAAAATGCATCAAGCCTTGCACACTTTCATTCAACAAAATCAATGAGATACCTGAAATAATTTAATGAAAACACTAATCATGTTTGTCTCTTTCACGCATTAGATCTTAAACTAAAAATGTATCCCATCTTAAGAATTATTCATGAACAACAATCAGAAAATTATTAAGCTATCACAAGGAATAATTAATATATGAATCAACATATCATGAGTCCAAACACAAATCACAAAGTTTATCATACTGAAAACTCACTCCCCCCACACCTAAAGCATACATTGTCCCTAATGTATGCATAAAGTACTCACAACTCAATAAAAATAATCAGAAAAATAAAGCACAAATAGAGGACTCCCCTGAATTGTGAGTATCTAAAAATTATCTACGCACGCTTCTTTTTAGTACCAATTTCAGAACTTGCCACAGATTGAGGGTGTGAATTAGCATTCATCAACGATTTTCCTTTTGCTGCAACCTTGGTATTAGCTTTAGAATGCCCTATAATACTGAACAAGATAAACAAAAACTACTTAGAAAAAGATTAAAAACAATGTAATAATAATTAAAATTGAACTAAGAAGAAAATAAAAGAATTTAATTAAAACTTACATAAAAGAGTGGGGGCATGAATATGCTTTTGTGGTGGAGCTTTGGGTTGCTTTATGAGAGGAGAGCTACTTGTGGTTGGAATTTTTATTTTAATTTCCTGCAAAGACAAACAAGCAGATTAGGTTTTTCAGGTTTTTTTAAAGTAAAAAATATTTAAGTAAATAAAGAAAGTAAATAATTAAATGTGAAAAAAGTTTTTTTTTCAAAACACTAAATCACATAAGGCAAGATCTCCCCTTATGAGATTCGATAATCTGGAATTTTAGAACACTAAATTACATAAGGCGAGATCATTTGGTAATCTGGAATTCCAGAAAACTAATTTATTCTCGCCTTATGAGATTTATAGTTTGAAATTTTAAAGTCTTCACTCTAGAACACTAAATTACATAAGACGAAGTCTCTCCTTATGAGATTTAGTAGTATAGAATTTTAAGACCTCCTTTTTCCTTTAGGCCAATAAATTTATATTTCAAAAGTAATCAAATGCAAATTATATACAACTAAAACAAAGAAAATAAAATAAACAATCATATTTTGGGTTGCCAATTGAAAAGCGTAATTGTTTAACGTCGTTATGCTCGATGTGGTCAGTTTTTCCTAAACTCTATGTAATTGCAATTTTGTATTCCTTAAGTAGTGCCACTAGCCCTTCCTCTTGCTCTTTAGTTAACCTTTTTGAAATGATTGTGGGTAATGATTTTCTATCACCTAAATAGACATACTTTATGCGATTAGGTAATATCTTTAATTATATCTTCGAAGCCTGCAAAAGAGAAGGTAAGATTCTTGTGAGTTATAGTAAGTTCATCATTTAAAGTTTCCAAATCTATTAGCATCACTGACAATGATTCTACAACTTCACAAGTTTCATTAATTTGCTTGTTCACTTCTGATTTAGCGTCACATTCCAACTTATCTTCAACACTCTCTTCTTTAAACATATCCTGCACAAATGAATTCACAATATCCATATGATAGACAGATTGAAGATCATTAGGATATTTTATTGCTTCAAAAATATTAAACTTTACTCTCTTTCCATCAAACTTTACAGAAAGAGTATCTTCATCTACATTAATTTTCGTCTTGGCCATCTTCATAAATGGCCAACCTAATATAATCGAAGCTGAATGTTCTATACTATCTCTATCCATTTTTAAGATGTAAAAATCTACTGGAAATACTAAACAATTAACTTGGACAAATACATCCTCAATAACTCCAATAGGACGCACATACGAACGATTTGCTAGTTGGATTATCACATTAATTTCTTGCAAAGAATTCAGATTTAAAGCTCCATAAATTGAGTATGGCATGAAATTAATAGATACACCTAAGTCTAGCATGGCATGCTCAATTTTTTATTACCAATAACACACGGAAGTACAAACATGCCTGGATCTTTGTATTTTGCCGGTAATTTCTTATTTATCACATCTGATATATTCTTACCCAAAATTATTCTGTAATAGCCCAGATCACTCGCTCACAGATATTGTCCGTTTTGGGCCTTAGCCCAGCCAAGCCCTCATGGCTTTGCTTTTCCTGAGAACTTCCTAAGAGGTCACCCATCCTGATACTACTCTTGCCCTAACACATTTAACTTCGGAGTTCTGATGGGATCCGGTGTGTTAGGGCATGGAAGACGCGTCTTTCCTGGTGTGGGAAGAGCAAAACCGTGAGAAGCTTGGGTCCAAAGCGGACAATATCTATGGGTGGGTGGTCTGGGCTATTGCAAGTCGTGTCAGAGCTGGTTCCCGACCCGATGTGTTAGTGTAGGACGCTGGGCCCTAAAGAGGGTAAATGATGAGATCCTATATCGGCTGGAGAGGGGAACGAAGTATGCCTTATAAGGGTATGGATACCTCTCCACCATAGACGCGTTTTCCATGCCCTAACGCACTGGATCCCATCAGAACTTCGAAGTTAAATGTGTTAGGGCAAGAGTAGTACCAGGATGGGTGACCTCTTGGGAAGTTTTCGGGAAAAGTAAAACTGTGAAGGCTTGGCTAAGCTAAGGTCCAAAGCGGACAATATCTGTGAGCAAGTGATCTGGGCTGTTACATATTCTCTCCTTGTCCTTCAGCTTCCTTTTATTTGTGAACAACTCCATTAAGAATTTTACATAGTTCGAAACTTGCTTGATGGCTTCCAGAAGTGGTATATTCATTTCCACCTTTTTGAAAGTTTCTAAGATCTCTCTTTCATATTCATCATCTTTTGGTTTAGCCAACCTGCTAGGAAAAGGAGGTAAATGTGCATTAATTGATATTGATGAAGATGAATCATTTTTTACCTTTGTTTATTCTTTAGTTGGAAGTTCTTCCTACTTTTCTCCATCATCGTGCTTTTCTACATCCATTGGTAAAGAAGTTCCAGATTGAATTTCCTTACCACTTCTCAAAGTCATTACACTCACATTCTCCTTAGGATTTACCACCGTTTGGGAAGGTAATTTCCTTGATGCTTGCACTTCCATTTTACTTCCTAGGTGGCTAATTAAGTGATCTGATTTCCCAAGTTTTGAAGGCTTGCCCTTGTTTCTTGTTGAAATTATTGAGTATTATTAGCAAGCACTTTAACAATGTCATCTAAAGACGTACATGAATTTAAAGATTGAGGTTGAGCAAATGTAGAAACTTGAGGTTATTTAAAAGTGTGAGGTTGATATCGTTGTCGGTCTCCTTGATATCCATAGCTCAAGTTTGGATGATCCTTCCATCCTGGATTGTAGTAATTGGAATAAGGGTCATACTTTTGTTGATGTTGACCAGAAAAGTCCTTTATTGTATTAGCTTCTTCAAGATAGTCTTGTTGCAATGTAGGGCACATATCCGTAGGATGTCTAGAGAATGAGCATATTCCACACACTCTTGCCGATTGCAATTAACCTACAATCATTTGACAAACTAGAGAGGTTAAATCAGAAATTTTATCCTCAAGGTGTGTATTACTTACCTCATTCATAAGCTTAATAGCTCCATCCATCCTTGTCTCAAACTGTTGAGAATTTTGGGCTATAATTAATATCAACCGTTTGGATGCCTCAGGTATTTTGTTTACAGAGCTCCTTCATTAGCTGCATCGACCATACTTCGATCCATTAGCAATAGCCCTTCATAAAAGTATTGCATCAGAAGTTGATCGGGAATTTGATGATGTGGACAACTGACACATAACTCCTTAAACCTTTCCCAATATTCATATAATGTTTCTCCTATAATTTGTCTTATCCCACATATCTCCTTTCTAATGTTAGCTACTCTTGATGCAGGAAAGAACTTCTCTAGAAACCTTTTTTTCATCTCGTTCCATGCTGTTACTAAGTTAGGTGGAAGATAAAATAGTCAATCTTTTGTCTTATCTTTTAATGAGAATGGAAAGGCCCTGATATTAATTTATTCTTCTGTCACTCCTTATGGCTTCATTCCAGAGCAAACAACATGAAATTCTTTCAGGTGTTTATGCGAATCTTCACCTGCAAGACCATGAAAAATCGGCAGTAAGTGAATCAAACAAGATTTCAATTCAAAATTTACCTCAACATCTGGAAATTAAATGCATAAAGCTTATTGATTCAAATTCGTTGTCGCTAACTCCCTCAACGTTCTAGGGTTAAGATTTGTCATCTTTTTGTCCGCTTCTTGAAATTATAGTCTTCACCAATTGTTAGATCTACTTCAACTTTCACATCTGAAGGTAAATGACCGCTTCCTTGCTTAGTCTCTTTTCTCAAAAGATGTGTTGTCTTCTCTGTAACACCCAAATACCCCCTGGGAGGATACATGGATGCCACCCAAGACAGAACAAACAAAACATACATCACACTGATAGTTATTATATGTAGTAACTCAAACCCACACACAAATATTACATATCGTAATCGCAAAACAAAATTCCCAAAGAATATTTACAGGCCCAAATAAATTATA
>JAOSBP010000205.1:32525005-32541384 GCA_027563825.1 Erythroxylum mucronatum
TTATTTTTTCGTTGCCAAACAGTCTACTGTATGAAGCACTTTTTAAAAAGCTGTTTTTTAATTGACAGCCAAACAGTCAACTGGCTTTCAAAAAAAGCTCTTATCAGAAAAGCTCTACTGGCAAAAGCTCTACTGACAAAAGCTCTACTGACAAAAGCTCAACCAAACGGACCCTAAACAAATTAATAGTTATGTTGATATCAAAAATTAAGAATGGTAATAAGAAAATTTTTATTACTTAAATTTAGTTATTACATGAACTATTTTGTAAATAATTAATAAAAATATTTTCTAATTTTATGAATAATTATCAAAATTATTTTCAATGTTACAAATTTTAAATAATTGTAAAAGGTTTTATGATACAAATAAAAATTACAAAAATACTTTTCATTTAATATAGTATTAACAAAATAAAATAATTATAAAGAAACTAAATTATAAAAGACGTAATAATTAGTTATTTTAATATTAATATTTTCATAAAATTGATCAAATATTAATTAACAATATCATAATAATAACATTTTAACTGTTATTATTTTTATTTAGTTTTAAATTATACTCACACTCTTTTTTAATAATAAAAATTTAAAATTATTTTAATTTACTGTATTCCACCTCTTTATTATGAAACGTTAATACAACTGCCAAAAGAAAACAAAAGTATCATAATTATATGAGGCTTGTTAAACCAAAAATTTATTGTCATATCATATTTCATAAACGAATCTCAAGTAGAGCACTTGCTAACGCAAGAAGTCACGTCGTCGAGGCCTTTGTACTGATTGGCACAGTCTCTGTAGCATGAACTCCGACTGTCAAGAGGAGGGTGCCCACATATCGTGAAGCACTTTTTAACACACTTGGGATCTACGAATATGTCACAGAGCTTCAGACACGCTTTTAAGCATCTTAGTGGTCCTTGCGGGATGTTTGGCTCCTGATCATTAGCAATGCTGGTTCTGGTGTTGAACACAAGAACTGTTAGTAGAGTCACCAGCATAATGGTTCTTGATCCAAGTCTTCTGTGCTCCATCGTTGATTGATTGCTACAAAGTTTGAAAGTGCTCCTTGAGAAGATAGGTCGAGCCTTTTTATAGCTCTCATTCATGTCCACATATGGTTTCATGTTAGTTGCTTTTCTGTTTTGTAGTAAATACTGTGAAATCATTGCTTTTTAGCAACAAATTTAATGAGTTCAATTTCAATCTTACTTTTGTGGAAAAGTACTATAAATACTCTAAATCATTGCTCTTTCACAAAATATTTGATGAGTTCAATGTTAATCTTACTTATGTGGAAAATTACTATAGTACTTTCCCAATAAATACGAAGTATGTCAGACTAATATTTGAATACTGATGTTTTATTTCAAAAGTTGGAATCTCCTGCCAAACTGATTTTGCTTCTGCTGGAGAGCTCTAATTCATTTTACTCCTTGATTTTTAAACTGATAATAGCGATTAGAATGAATGTTGAATACATAATTCAAAGAAGAGTAGAAGGTGATATAAAAGGTTAGTAGCTGTATGCTAATGTCGGGTTCCACAATAAGCCACCGATTTCTGAAACAAATCAAATTTGAAAGTTTAAAGCCTAATTAGATAATAACATTATCTTAATAGATAAAATTTTAGCTTTTAACAAATATCTTAACTCCTTGAACACATCTCTCCAAATTTCTTATTTGTGAAACACTTATCTTCACTGTATGATGCACTTTTTCATCATCTTACCATTATTAAGTACTTCTCTAAGCTAATTCAAAAAAGAGTTTCTTCTTCAGCCACTTCAACTAAATTTGCATATTCTTCTTTTTTAAAATCTGGAATTTTTTTGCAGATTACCAAATCTTTTGCAGTTATAGCATTGAGGCTTTCCTTTGCTCACTACAAAAAAAGTATAGAATCTGCAACGTTTGATTAGGGAAACGTTGCAGATTGTACAAACCTTTCCTGACATTTTTTAAACGTCGAGAAAAGTGAGAGTTTTTATTAATTACTATTAATATAATAATATGAAATCTATTCCAGAATAGAATGTTAACAAATGATAATTTGTTGAATAGGTCCTAGATAAAGCATGCATATGTTAAAAAAAAAGGTTTACATTTAGGTTTCACAAATACGAGACTTGTTACATTATTTAGACCATCAAATCTCAGGTAAAGCACTTGCTAAAGCAAGAGGTCACACTATGTAAATCTCTGTGGCTGTTCCTGTGATGACGGGCACAGTCTATGTACCATGAATTCCGACTATCGCTGGTGGCGGAGGCCTACATAGCCTTAAGCACCTTACAAGACACGCGGGGTCAACGAATATGTCACAGAACGTTAGGCACACGTCCATGCATTTCGGTTTTTCCTTCCTGTTTTGCTCATGATCATTAGCAGTGCTGGTACTGGTGTTGCATACAAGAATCGTTAGTACCGTCACCAAAATAACGGTTCTTGACCCAAGTCTTTTGTGTTCCATGATTGATAGATTGCTTGCACAAGTTTGTAGTATCAACTGTATTGACACTCCTGGAGTAGATAGATTCCTTTTATAGCACATTCATGGGGAAGTGGAACCATATGGTTTGATATGAGTTACTCCTTTTTTTAGTAATAAATACTCTTAAATCATTGGTTTTGACAACACATTTAATGATTTATAAATCCAAGGTAATAATATTAATTACTATGGTGTTTTCATAATAAATGCAATGAGTGCTGACTAATATTTGAATTATGTTTCTGTTGATATACGTACTTAAATGGTATTTTGGTTGAATTGAGACTTGTATCATAAATATATCAGACTTGTTAATCCAAAAATTTGTTGTCATATTTCATAAACAAAGCTCAAGTAGAGCACTTGCTCAAGCAAGAAGTCAAGCCATCGACGTCTTTGTACTGATGGGCACAGTCTCTGTAGCATGAACTCAGACTTTCTAGAGGTGGGGGCTTACACATCTTGAAGCAGTCTATAATACACTTGGGGCCTACGAATGTGTCACAGATCTTCTGGCACGTCTCCAAGCATCCTGTTGGTCCTTGCCAGTTTGGTTCATGATCAATAGCGACGCTGGTTCCGGTGTTGCAAACAAGAAAGGTTAATAGCGTCACCAACATGGTGGTTTTTGATCCAAGTCTTCCGTGCTCCATCGTTGATAGATTGATTGCTAGCAAGTTTGCAAGTGCTCCTTGAGTAGATAGATAGAGCCTTTTTTTTTAAGGATTAAACCATCCGGTATCCGACGCCACATGGGCAATTTACTAATTCGGATTCGAGCCGGGTAGGACCATATAGGCGGCAAAGCTCTCCCTCACAAGTGCGACTCCATTCCCAAGACTCGAAACCGAGACCTTGGTTAAGGGATAGCTCTCATTCGTTTGGGGACGTACAGTTTCATATTCACTTGCTTTTCTTTTATGTTTTAGTAATAACTACTCTAAATCATTGCTCTTTCACAAAACATTTAATGAGTTCAATGTTAATCTTACTTATGCGGAAAAGTAATATAAATACTCTAAATCATTGCTCTTTCACAAAACATTTAATGAGTTCAGTGTTAATCTTACTTACGTGGAAAATTACTATAGTACTTTCCCAATAAATACGAAGTATGTCAACTAATATTTGAATACTAATGTTTTATTTCAAAAGTTAGAATCCATTAGAATTTACAATGGCCTTGCGGCCCACACAAGAAGGAAAGTTAGATCATGTGATAGGTGGAATAGCCTATTAGACTTATATGATAGTCTCCTTTTTTCTCTTTCTCCAATGTAAGACAAATTCTCACTTTATATTTTAACACACTCCTTAATATGTGAGGTTAATTTGAAACCTAACACGTGACATATTCTATCATTTTGAAGTGCCCACGATTAACATAAGAACAACCTGCTCTGATACCATGTTAGAATTTACAATGGACTTACGGACTTACATGAGAAAGAAAGTTAGATCACATACAAATCTAAGTGAGATTCCATCCTAAAATCAATTGGTAATAGGTGGAGTAGCCAACTAAACTTATATGTTAATCTTCTTTCCTTTCTTTCTCCGAGGGACAAACTCTCACTTTATATTTCAACAAAATCGTCTGCCAAACTGATTTTGCTTCTGCTGGAGAGCTCTACTTCATTTTACTCGTTTTTTAAACTGATAGTGATTAGAAATTAGAATGCACGTTGAATACATAATTCAAAGAAGACTAGAAGGTGATATATAAAAGGTTAGTAGCTGTACGCTAATGTCGGGCTCCACAATTAGCTACCGATTTCTCAAGGCCTGAAGTAGTAAAGAAGCTGAGTTCAACTATCATCCTGTCATCATTTAACAATGTTTGAAGATTCACTATCTCCATCAAATGTTCTAAAACTTTTATGAAGAAAGTGCAGAGCCATGATCTGTAATAACTAATAAGGATGCAGGAATTGTAAGGAAATAAATCAGTTAGAACACATGAGGCACAATTCTTGTTGCAGTAACTATCATTGCACAAGGTTTCTCGCGATAGTTGGGGAAGGTCATCAACATACACAGGCTTTCTTTTGTATTTTTTTAATAAAGAAACTATTTTTATGACTCAAACACCTTCTGGTCACAAATGAATAAGGTGTGCAAAAAAATACAGAAAGCCTTAAAAAATGCAGTAAATCAGGCTCAAAAGAGTTGGCCAAAGATACAAATCATATCAGAACATAAACTACATTCTGCAGAGGAGCAATATTTGTCGAGCAAATGTTCAGGAGATAAGAAGAGAGAAGAATCCAGAACGAGGAGATAAGGCAGAGATATACACAAATAGCTAATTCATATTGTTCTGCTGCTAAGGAAACTGTTACAGGGTAGGCAGAGATATACACAAATAGCTAATTGAGATTGTTCTGCTGCTAAGGAAACTGTTACAGGGTATTTTTATACTGCTCTCACTTGCATTTACAGCTATATAATTGTTGTAACATTTTATGTGTAACATACTAAGAGGTCAGCTTCAATCAATTTGGCAACACAAATTGATCAGAAGCTGTTTACCAATAAAGAGAGATACTTAATCAGTATGATCCATCAGGGAATGGCTTTAGTGCATCTTTCTTTCCATTAGCATAGAATTCCATGACAGCTTTCATCCGCGGGAGCTTATCACGATGGTAATTGACATGAACAATCACTGGCTTGAGCTTGCTTAGGTTATCATCTTTCCTCACAGTCTTGAAGAAGACTTTACTGTTCATAAATAGATACATATCCATGGTTCTCTTGGCAGCATGAAGCCCATCATACCCTGGACGAGAAGGGAAAAAGAGTTCCTCGTTGAAAATTGCCTGATCCCAACCACCCCCATGAGCAAGCCGAGTTGCCACACGATCCAAAAGCTCAATCGAAGGAATTGTCGGCCTGATGTAGAAAAAACCCGAGTCGTAAGCCCATATACGCATTGTATGCACATATCGAGCCCAGCCCATAGCTGGTTCATCAATGACATCATCGTATCCAAAAGCTGTCATACTATTGTGACCATCACTCATCGACTCTACATCTGAATCCCTGTAAAGATGACTAAAAGGGTTCTGCAGATATACTATGTCAACATCTGAAAGGAGAGCACTATATCCAAGCACTAAAAACTCTCTCAAAATACGGAACTTCAATGAAGAAACAGCATGGCTTCCTCCAGTCTTTCCAATTGAATCAATCCCCACATCCGGGTCTCTTACGTACACAGGAACGTTGTTTGATTCACAAAACTGGGCAGTCTCATCATCTAAAGCCACAACTAGATAATTAGGTATGCCCACTCTCTTGATGCTACTAAACCAAAATTCTAACATTTCTTTCACGTTTGAATTTGCCAAAGCAACTATAATTTCTCTCTCAACAGCAATCTTTTCTAATATCTTTGCCAGTCTTGGGTTCACAGATTCATCTGGTACAACAGTGGGGTTTGTTCTTAAACCCTTCACAGTACCAAAAGGTCCAGCTTTATGCGGCTCAGCCAACACTTGTTTCTGTACTTGATCTTTACGATGTTCAAACTCTGTTTTCAACAAGTTCAGCTTCTCAGATGATTTCCTGGATGAAACCTAACACGAACAATAACAACCATAACTAGAAATCAGAAAACAGACCAAGATTCTTACCCTAAAGAAACACAAAGACAACTTCATCCTAGCTAATCATCTAACTATGGAACCTCAGTTAACAACTGATAAACTAATGGGATCAATCATAAAAACTAATTTCACATGAGGGCTCTATGTTCGTTTTAATTTGTGAAAGCTAGATCAATGGTTATTCAGTATGATGCTTAAAACAACTGGGTTCGTCGCTGTAAGACAAAGACAAAGACAAAGCAGATTCATAGACCCTCCCACAACTTCCTCAGAGATCAAGTCCCGTGTTAAAGCTACCATTTTCACAACACAGAAGTGACAGAACAGTAAGTCACACATGGTATCCAATGCGGACAAAAGCTTTGATAAACAAAAGCAAAATGGTTAACGGTCACCAAACCAAAAAGACTACACCTTGCAGAAGTTTGGTGAAAAGGGTGTACCTGAGAATCAGATTTGGAGAGTTGGGGACCGCTGAACTGAGGATTGGAAGCGAAAAATCCGTGAGGAAATAAGATGGCGAAGACGCATCCCAACAGTATTCCGACGGCTATAGCAGCGGCGATTTTCGATTTCCGAACAGAGTTGGCATTGTCAGGTTGCAAAAGCGGAACATCTATGCGTTCAATCATGGTTGATATGTCTTTGTATCAAAGGAAGTTTATTGGAGTAGAAATTCTTTAGAAGTGGTTGAGAGATGTCGAAATATAATTGATAAACATTGTGACGGAACATGTTTAGTGGTTGACAATGAACATCACATTAGATATTCGTTTGTGTTAGAGAGGGACAGAGTTGGCTGGTTCAGACAGTAGTTAAATTTACCATAATCAACGAGGATTACAAGAAAAATACCAAATTAAACAAAATTTGTAACAGGAAGAAGAGACCTGGATTGGTGAATCCATGGAAAAATAATGAATATTTACAAAACTTAATTTTAAGTATTCAACTTTCACCATCGGTGTAGTCCTGTAGCTGGTTATCACGTCAGTCTTTAACACACTGACGGTCTCGGATGGCGACGCCATGAAAGTCATGTTTTTATTCTGAGTGAAAATTACTCATCTTATTGAACTTAAATGTTGGCAAAAATAACTGAAAGTTTCACTCATCTGGATTTTATAAGAATGGATTTCCAATCCTGACTGTAAAATTCAAGTTTTGAATGTCGTGAGCACAATGGCCGAACAGATGGACACAGTGGAAAGAAACTGATTCTCGAATAAAATTCCAACTTATATTCCATTTGATCAATCGTGGAATAGCTTCTAACTCAATCATGGACCTGAGTTAGAGAATAGGACTTTGGCCGCAGAATACACCAGTCTAGCATCACCTGCAGGAAATAAAATCAAATCAACAAAAACATCAGCCTTACCTGAAAAGATAAACACCTGATTGTTCTTTCTAAAACCAGAAAAACTTAACATTTTGTTCAAATAAATTTGTATCTGTTAACAGTAGAGAAGCTCGTAATAATCAGAAACAAACTAATAAGTGGTGACATTTTCTTTTTTTTTTGAATCATTAGAATATACTTTTTTTAAAACCAAAAACATAAGAGTACCCTACATAGAAAGGCTAAAAACTAACCAAAGCCAACAGGCTTACCCAGTACACCCAGCTCCTACTAGCCGCATAGCATCGACTCCTTGAGTTGAAAACTGCAAGTTTGCTAGCAACCAAATGTCTTTGGCTTGAGGACAATCCAAGAGAACGTGATTCAAGTCTTCTTCGATACCACAAACATCACATTCAGAGGAGAGTGTAACGCCTCTGCGCCTAAGTCGAGACTTACATGGTATAAATCCCCGGAGGCAGCGCCATATGAAGTCTTTAACCTTAGGAGGGACAGGCAGTCTCCACAATCTACTCCAATGAGTGCCCACTACAAAATGATCAACATCCGTATTTAACTTGCAAGCAAGTTGATAGCCAGATTTAACTATATACCGCCCGTCCATGTTATGATGCCAGATCAGTTGATCAGGAGGCTTTGTATGCACAATGGGGACTTTTGAAATACGTTCAACATCGTATGGCGTAAAAAGCCCTTCTAGTATCTGCACATCCCAACCCAAGCCTATCTCATTAAAGAGTTCGCTCACTTTCATATGCTCCAAAGATGGAATTGGGAAAGAGGTGGTAAAAAAAATATCCACATCATTAATCCACGGATCCTGGAAAACCTTAATAGAAGCACCATCCCTAAGTCTCCACCGAACCCCTTAAATCAATATGTCCTTTGCTGCGAAAATACTACGCCAAATAAAACTGGCATTAGGTCGATTCCTCGCTTCCAAAAAGCTGCCTGTAGGAAAGTATCTTGGTTTAAAAAGTTTACTCAGAAGGGAGTCCGGAAAAGCAAGAAATATCCATGCTTGTTTACAGAGCATGGCAAGATTAAAAATGTGAAGATCCCGGAAACCCATACCCCCATATTTCTTTGGCATACAGAGACGCTCCCAGCTCGCCCAGTGAATGGTCTTTCTGTTATTTGAGCCTGAACCTGACCAAAAAGCATTCATCAATTTTTGTAATTCATCACATGTCCCTCGAGGAATAAGGAAAACACTCATGCAGTATGTAGGAAGCGCTTGGGCGACAGTCTTGATGACAACTTCCTTTCCTGGTCTAGACAAAAACTTGTTCTTCCAGCTCGTAATCCGCTTGTGTAAACGATCCTTGACAAAAGCAAAAACCTGTTTTTTCTGTCTTCCAATTAGCGATGGAAGACCCAAATATCGTCCATGATCAAGAGGAGTACTTACTCCTAGGATAGTTTCAGCCTCAGTTTGAGCATATGAAGTAGTATTAGAGCTGAACATGATACCTGACTTTTGATAATTAACCGCCTGCTCCGAAGCTGCTTCATAAATGGCAAGAATTCGTTTGATATTGTGTCCCTCCCTTGCATTTGCTCTAAAGAATAGGAAACTGTCGTCCGCAAAAAACAGATGGGATATACTAGGACTGCCGGGGAAAATAATGGCTCCATGTATATCTCCTCGCGCCTCGTGTCACCGTAGCAAAGCAGATAGCCCTTCAGCACATAAGATGAAGAGGTACGGGGACAACGAATCTCCTTGTCTCAACCCCCATTTAGGAATAATCGGACCAACGTCGGTTTCATTGAAAGCCACTGAATATCGGACTGTGGTAACACATACCATAACAAGCTCTAGCCACTTCTTATCGAAACCCAGTTTTAATAAGATAAACTGCAGATAATCCTAATCCATGCGATCGTATGCCTTACTTATATCAATTTTGAGCGTTGTTTTACCAATCTTGCCCTTGCCCTTATTTCTCATATAATTTATAATTTCAAACGCCACCATGACATTGTCGGTGATGAGCCTCCCTGGGACAAACGCTGACTGTATGGGAGAAATGATTCTAGGAAAAAGAGTTTTGAGTATATTCGCAATTACCTTGGCTATAATCTTGTAAAGAACATTACACAAAGCAATTGGCCGAAGATCTTTCATGCAACGCGGGTTGTCTTTTTTAGGGATCAACACAATCAACGCTTCATTTAGAGTAGCTGGGAATTCCTGTTTTTTCATCTAATTGTGACAATTGTTGAAGAGGTCTGTCCCCACAATATGCCAGCATTTTTGAAAAAATGCCGCGTTCATACCATCTGGCCCCGGAGCTTTATCCGGATGCATGTCGAAAATCGCTCTCTTGACTTCCTCCATCTGTAATGGCGCTAAAAGAAAGTCATTTTCCTCTTGGTTCACCACTGAATTAATGGAATCGAAGTGATGAAAACCCGATCCTCCTGAAACTGAAAAGAGCTGGGAAAAATAAGTGAAAATAACATTGCTAAGACCCCCAATATCAGAAACTATTTGGCCGTTATCATCAGTGAGTTCCATGATATGATTTAATCTCCTTCTATTTGATGCTTGCACATGGAAGTACTTGGAGTTAGCCTCCCCATATTGTAGCCAAAACACCTTGGAACGTTGCTTCCAATAGATTTCCTCTTGGGCAAGCATTCGGTTAAGCACATTTCTCTGGACCTCCAATAATGCATAATGGTGTTGAGTCCTTGCCGTATTCATGCTCCTCTTGAGATTATAAATCCTCTCAGAGAAGTTGCTCCCTAGTTGCTTTTGCCAAGTAAGCAGACTAGTACCACATTTCTGAAGCCTGGGCATACGATGTAAATCACAATTGTCAGTCCAAAAACCTGAAACAAAATCCAGAAACCCTTCCTCTGTTAACCACTTATTTTCAAATTTAAAATGCCTAGCCCGCTTGACAGGGAAGTGGCGCTCAGCCACTAGTTTGATAGGGGTATGATTCGACGTAGCGCTCACCAAGTTGTGTAACCTATGAACTAAAGAGGGTTAAAAAAATCCCTAAAGAGTATCTAAATGTTTCCCAATTAGGGCAAAAGCATCAAGAGTATTCTTCTTCTCCGCCCTAGTCAAAATACCAAGTTATGGAATCCTCTGTCTTAAGTCATACATCTTCTTCTTCTTTTTTGCCATTGACTGTTGTTCTACCTTTACTAGGCTTGTACTTTAGCTTGGAGCAGTCATAGAAGCTATACATTGAGGGTCGGTTCTAGACCAAGTGAGAACTGACCCCCAAATTTGAAGATTTCTTAATTCTTCTGTACCAACTTCGATGAGCTCCCGCCGTTTTGCCTAAACTCGAGTATGTCTTTTTCACTCTCTTCAGCCACTTATTGAACTCTCGTATTAATAGCTCCATATCCTCATTCTCGTTGGATTCACTTATACATCATTCATACATTTTCTAGTTTCAACTTGTAGTACTAATCTTTTGCTTCTTTCTTTTTTACCTCTCAACAAATTCATTTCAAAATTGGTAAGAATTCCAATTACATTCTCCAACGACAAGTCATTGATTCCATGAGCCTCCTTGCTTGCTGCAATTTTCAGAATAAATCTTGGAGATAATGATCTTAATGTCTTCTTGACTAGTTTCAGATTTGAATGTTTCTTCCTGAGTTGATGTGCCTGATTTACTATATCTTGCAGTCTTTCATGAAAGTCTCCAACAGTCTCATTTTCATCCATCTTCAGTTCTTTAAACCTTACAGCTAACATCTGTAGTTTTGATGCTATCATAGATTTAGACCCTTCATGAATAGTCTGCAAAGTATTCCATGCTTCTTTAGCCGATTTACAACCTAATATCATTGAGAAGCGTCATTCATCAACAACACTGAAAATTGCGTGCAATGCTTGTGAGTTTCCAAGTGCTCTTTCTTCTTCGGCCCTTGTCCATTCAGATGGATCTTTTAGAACTGTCTCTCCCTTATCGTCAGTAATTATCGGATGTGTCCAGCGATGTAACACCGAGTTCAATGCTTTTGTTCCCTATGCTTGAATAAAGACTCTTATTTGTGATTTCCATGCAGGATAATTAGAACCGTCCAACATCGGTGGCCTGACAATTGATGTTCCTTCTCTTATAACCATAATTGTGAAACTAGGATTTGGACCAACTTGCTACCAAGTTTTGAATCGGTAACCTCTCTCTGATACCAATTGAAAAATCGAGGGTGGTAGTAATTTCACAAACTTTCCAATTCTTATCATGGACGTCTCTAGCACAAACAAAAATAAAAGCAATCAAAACGAAATAATAAAAAGCACCAAAAATTTGGTATCACAGTTCGACACACCTTGCCTACATCTATGAGGCCGTCACCTAGCTTAGTACTTTCACCGAAGTATAATAGATTTACCCAAGACTTTACTGAGCCAACACCACTCAACCCTTGACACTATCTCTCAACCTCATTTTGCATGAAAGAATTTCATACCCAATAATACAACCAACTTGTGTTAACCTTGTCAGAAGATTTTTCTAACTAGTGTCACTCAAACAACAATTAATAAAAAATAACTTAAGTACTTAATCAACTAAGAACTGAACAACAATATAATTGAGGTAAAAGAGAAGACCAATTTTTTGAAAGGTTAAGCTCCACTGAAATAAATCTGGAAGTCGTCGCACCAACAATGAGCTGATTCACATAAACACCAACACGAAGCCAGAGCTGCACCAATAATACATTCACTAACTAAAGTATATGCAGCCCATAAAGAAATCAATTAATAATCGTTACTCTCATCATCATCATTCTGCGCAAAAACGACTGTTGTTTCTTTGTAGAAAAAGTTGATCACTTCTACTATAGGATTTCTCATGGCTTGCGTGATTTTTCACAAGACGAGTAGAAGATGGGGAGATTACATACGGAGTCAGTAGTAGGGTTAGATGTCGTGGGTGCCTTTAAAGATCCTGCAACTTACCTTTATCTTATATCCCTAAAAATCACGTAAGCTTTGTTTCTTTCGTATGTAATTAATGCCCACTACACTCTTAATTAAGCCAACACCAAATCCATTCCTGTCACACCACTTCAACTATGTTTTTATTTATTTATCAATCTTCAATTAACGCCCACTACATTAAATCACGCTGTATATATGAAAACATAACACCCACATCACATAAGTTGCCTTTTTCAACTATGTAAATAACACCCACTGCACTGTTGATTGCAAGACTCCCACGCAGGATACACTTCTTTTATGGATAGAATTATACACAATATTCACTAGCACATCTTGCCAAAATACACATCAATTAGAGATAGAACTTTATCATAACTACGAGTAGCACCCAAATATTGCTATGAGTAAAGTCTATCCTTGTAGCGGGTGAACTAGATTCAGCTTTGAAGGCATATTATGCCTAGTTATTTGTAAGCTCCTAGTGACTTTGACCTTTTTCTCTTTTATTTCTTTGTGATTTTTTGTCCTAATATGGATCAACACATCATTACTTCGTCATTGGCAAAGGATGAGGAGGATGAGTGGTAGTTTAGTGAGGTTGAGGGTGTAGGGGCAGAAGGCTATGATTTGTGCCTTGTAGGATGCTTTCTCACGGCTAGTCCAATTAATTTCCAGGTAATGAGGAATGCTCTGGTAGACCTTTGGCATCAGATGGGAAGGGTGAATATCACTAAGATTGGGGGGGGGAGCGGTTCCTTTTCCGTTTCTTTTATATAGAGGATGTGGTTCGGGTCATGGATGGAACACCATGGACCTTTAATAAACATCTGATTATTCTTCACAGACTTAAGGTGAGGGAAGATCCATCTAGTGTGTCATTGGAGATGCCAGATTTTTGCGTGCAAGTGCATCAGTTACCGGTTGGTTTTGTATCCGAGCATATTTTGACACAATTTGGCAATTTTATTGAAAGGTTTGTCCAATATGATGCCAAGGCTGTCCAGATGGGGAATACTAACCATAGATGTTTGGCAGATGTTGAAAAGGAAAAAGAAAATTTTGGTTCTAAGGGATAATGTTTTTTACGCTACTTTCAAATATGAGAGGATTCTCGTTTTTTATTTTTTTGTGGAAGGTTAGGCCATAATGATAGCTTTTGCATGGTTTGGATTGAGCGTCAAGGCTAGAAGCTTCAACTAGAATGGGATGCTTCTCTATGGGCGGGGCTTCACGTGAGAAGGCTGGTGGTGAGTGAATGGTTACATAGGGGAATGGCAAAATTTTAGGAGGAATTTCGACTGGGGTAAGAAAGTTTGGAAAGGAAGGAATTACGGCAGGATCTGCTGGATTTGGATGGAATAGGAACTGGGGGAGAGTTGACCTGAATTTAAATGAGGATGTTGGTGGGGGGACAAGGGAATATGGGTCATGAGATGGGCTTACATAAGGAAACAAGCCCAATTCAGCAAGAAGAAGGGGAGAAAAGGCCCAGGAAGCAAAAAACTGTTTCATCAGTTTCTTCACAAGTGGATTCTGGTGTGACTTCAATGCACAGAGGATCAGTGGGAACTGCAGGGCAGTCCTATCTGGGGCCATGAAAATCCTTAGCTGGAACTGCCAAGGGCTTAGCAACCCTTGTGCAGAAGGCATCCTACAGGATTTGTACCGAGCTTACAATCCTGATATTGTGTTCTTGATAGAGATTTTGGTGCTTGAGGTGCGTATTGAGGAAGTGAAGAGAAGGGTGGGCTTTGATGCTTGTTTTCTGGTGCATATTGTTGGGTGGAATGGTGGACTTTCAATGTTGTGGAGGAATAATGTTAAGTTGGCGGTTCATGAGTACTCTCAAAATTTCATCGATGCCATTGTTCATGATACTGAAAGGGGGACTAGCATTTGACGGGGAACTATGGATATCCCGAGAGAGCGCAGCAGTGGAGGTCATGGAATTTGTTGCACTTGTTATCTCAGCAGTGTGACTATCCTTAGATTGTTTTTGGTGATTTTAATGATTTATTGTCAGAGGAGGAGAAGGAGGGTGGAACTGACCATCCTCAATATTTGTTTAATGGTTTTCATAGAGCTCTTGAGGATTGCGAGCCGCATGATTTGGGGTGTGTTGGAGGAGGAATTCAAATGGGTGGACGACGGAGAGGTTGGATAAAGCAGTTGTCTCAACGGTTTGGTATGCTTTGTTTCCTAATGGGGTGGTATCGACATTAGCAACTCTGATTTCGGATCATGAGCTGATTTTAATTGACTTTTTGGATATGCAATTAATGACTAAGAGGTAGAAGTTTAGATTTAATAATATGTGGTTGAGGGACCAGGGTTTGCATGGGGTGGTTAAATGTAGTTGGCAGAGTTGTGATGAGAGTGAAATTCTCGATAAAAAGGCTGCTTGTTGAGTGGCTCTTAAAAGGTGGGGTGTCCAAAGCGGACAATATCTGTAAGCGGGTGGGCCTAAGTGTATTGAAGTGATTATTAAGTGTTTTCTGCATTTGCATGCAAGTAAAAATGTGAATTCTCCACTATATGTTGAATGCCGGACTATGGTCCGATGATCAGTGATTATGATTGAATATGTAACACCCCACTCCCGCGTGACCCGAACCCGACATCAACGGTGATATCCGAGTCCGTACCCCGCGAGGGTGGTGTGCTGCATCAGTTAGTCGGTCAGAAATCAGTATACATTGATTTTGTCAAAAACAACTAGGGCATATGCCCTTCCAATCATACAACGCCATTTATAAATACAATTTCCCATATGCCACTTTGGGCCCTTTATCAATTACATACACATTTATACAACAGTTGCGGAATATACAGTTCAATATAAAAATGAAAGACATGAAATGCAGACGCGAACTGATCCCAACCTCTATTCCTTACTTGAATGCTATAGACATACTCTTGTTGGGCTATCGGGGTATTCTTCTAATCCTGAAAAATAGTTGCAAATTTTGGGTGAGTTTTGCGAACTCAGTGAGTGACCATCATCGATGGCTCACCCATATGCATAATACACACAGATCACATAATTCGCATTATCCCATTGACAATCATAATTAAGCACATACATTTAATCAGTTATGCCACATAAGACACAGTAATCCCATTATAAGCATTATTTCAATAGCAATCAGAGTAAGTTAACCCAATATAATCATTTCACATATCCCATTTCATTTCATTGAACAATCATATTGAATCTCACATATGAAATCAGTTAAGTTCCCATTTTAATATCAATTAATCATGGATGTTATGCTTATGTAGTGTGCATGTGGCTTATTTTCCAGTTGTTACGTTGTTGTGACTGAGTGCCCGAACTGTCCCCTATGGGGCGCATTATACGTTGAGCCAAAGGCTCTGATTGATTTTTGATCTGTAGGGGTAGGAGAGCCCTCTGGGTATGCACTACTCCCCTTCGAACTCGAGGCTCCTTTTTTATTCGTTGATCTGTAGGGGTAGGAGAGCCCTCTGGGTATGCACTACTTCCCTTCGAGCTCGAGGTTCCTTTTTTATTCGTTGAGCTTTAAGCTCTAATTGGTGGCTACTCTGGTCACAACTTCTATTATGTGCCATGCATTTATGCCATAGAATGCGTCAGTCATAATTGTCCATTTCAGTTATTCATATGCAATTTTCCATTTCGACCTCATATGAAAATCCCCATTTAAAACACATTGATTAATCGAATCATGTATCATAAATGACATATCCCATTTCAACATTTTACCTCTCATCGGACTTTAGTCTGGCATGCCACATTAACACGGTACAATTTCATTTATATGCAATAACAATTTGGCATTATTGATCACATCATATCAGTATTAAATACACATAAGTCAAGTAGTACTTCAATTTCCCAATCACTTTTCACATTCATTGTAACGCCCCAAATTAGGGGTTAGAAGATTAACGGAAATTATTTCATATGTGCTTAATTGTGCAAAAGTATTTTG